>CAEGAE010063853.1:0-78427 GCA_903067095.1 Girardinus metallicus | reverse complement strand
CTGTGTTGCCCTGCGACAGACTGGTGACCTGTCCAGGGTGTACCCCGCCTCTCACCCGGAACGTAGCTGGAGATGGGCACCAGCACCTCCCGACCCCTTTAAGGGACAAGGGTGAACAGAAAATGGATGGATGGTAGCAGCATTAGTAGGCCATCACTTTTGTATTGAAACCTATTTAATATAGAAGGATATAATGAATAAGCTGTGTATTAGAACATATATTTATTTATATATGTTTATGAATATGTGCCAGTCTTCTTGTAAGACCATGCATATCACTAAATAATTAATAAAATAACTAACACCCCTGAAAGAAGTTGTGCCCTAGAAAGACATGGAACAAGTTTATTTAGTTTACCGTATTAGTTTATTTCAAAAGTGATTAAAAAATAAAACAAACTGAAAAATATAATAACACGCAATCAACAATGATTTCACACTATTCAGAGAATATTAGCTATTTTCTTCAGAAAATATAGTTCTACAGTTTCCCCTGCTGATGGAGGTTCATTAAAAATATATTTTTTGTATTTCTTTTAATAATGTTTATTACTTCAAAAAAAATGTTATTAAAAAAATGCAAAAATATTCTTCATTTTAGCACCTTATATGCCTGAATACAGTCCACATGTAGGACATTATTTTACAATAAATATTTACAAAGCTGAAGTTAATTTAAATAAGCTAAAGGTTAAAGTGCAGTCATAAAAATAATAAACACCATCATATCTTTTCAGGTCTTGACTCCTGACGCTGAATCAGGAGTCAAGGGACCGGTTTGCTTTTCTGACCCAGTTCTTTGATACAGCTTCAGTATTTTTTTGTCGTGAAAGCTCTTCCACAGATTTTTCTCCAGAATGAGATCGTGGTTGATGTAGAAAGTTACTTCACTCAAATGCTTCTCCACATAATAGTTTGAGTATTTACTGTAGTCTTCTGTCATAAATCCATATGCACTCACCTGTGGAGAGCAAAGATAGTAAATAGGATTAGTTTTAAGCTAAAAAAAAATAAAAGAGAAACTGCTGATTTTGGATTTTGATGCTTAAGAAAGAGATTAGCTTAATGTAGAGTCCGATAAATTATAAACAGGTTTGTTGATTTGGAAATACTGTTATTGTTATGGATGCCCATGATTCAGTACATTTGACTATATAAAAAGTTAATTTATTTCAGTAACTCATTTAAATCGTTTTGCTGCTTCAATGCGTTTGTGCAAGATAACGTGGAAGATTTGGTTTTTCCCCAGACATTGTTGGCCAAGAAAGTAATTGTTGGTTCTAAATCATTAAAAGTAAGGTTTGTTTTTATTGTGTAAAGCAGATTGAAACGCCTTGCTGTTGAAATGTACAGATAAACTTGATTGATTGACTGATAAAGTCCACAGAATGTGAACAGGAAACTGTCACCACTTGTTATGGCAACCGATCAACGAATGAAGCCCTCTTGGAAAAATATAGGACAAGTGCAAATCCCTGAATTTAACTAAGAAATATTTATTAAGAAAAAAATCCAAAGCTGAAGGTACAGAATCATTTTTCTTCTTTTCAATAAAACATGACACACACTCGGTCAAAAGCTGCATTGATCCATGTTTCTACAGTCTTTCCGAAGTTTCTGTTTTTTCTAATGCAGCTCAAACAGGAAGTAAGCTTTTCAAAATAAAAACTGAATTTCAAAATAAAGTTAACCTAAACTAATATCACTTTTACAGACTGAGAATGACAAAAAGCATTGCACAAAATATACAGACTAAATATTCCTTATTTATGAGTAACTTACCGTGTCGCATGTGTGCAGAGCCACAAAGAGAGTAAACGCCCCGTTGGTTGGTCGGACAATTGCCCAGTAATCTCCACTAAGGTCATTTGAACTCAAAAACCTATTGGCAGTGAAAATGTTAGCCTGAGGTGCTGCATAATCTGTGCAATTAATTATTATATGGAACCAATTCACAATACAAGTGTCACTTTACAAAACAGAATAACTAAAGTTGATTTAATCCAATAACATAGATTCAAAGTCAGCTATATGCTATTCAGATCTAATTTATCTAATTACAGCTACTTAATGTTGTTCTTTGAAATGTGTCCTCCTTTAAAACGGTGAAATAGCTTTTTCTTCTTTTTGATCCTTAATGTCATAATTCAGAAATATTTCTGTGTTTTTCGGACTATATGCCGCTACTTTTCCCCCTCCTTTGAACCATGCGGCTTATCGCCCGGTGCGGCTTTTCTGTGGATTTTTCTTCAACCGCCAGGGGGCTCTTTAGCAGGAAGTGAATCATTGGAAGTCAAAATTGGAAATCAAAGAAGAAAGCGCTAATTTTCATTTAGAACAAGCTCATGCTAGCAGCAGGCACGACGGAGAAATGCTTTCAAACTCACCCCCCCCTCATTATGGAAACCACACGAAAAAGTTCATATGATGCAGCTTGAAGGCTTTGGATCTGCCAGTACAGATCGAGAGCCGCTGCACGTAAACTCGGTGTGAACGGATCCTTAGTTCGGCGTTGGAGACGGAGGGCTGCGGCCTTAATAGCAGATTTATTGTGAAAAACCGAGAGCGGCGGAGATACCAGCGGCTTATAGCGCTGTGCGACTTATACGATACGTAACTTATACGATACTTATACGAACGTTTCCAATTTTAGAAAAAAACTTTGTAGGCGCGGCTTATAGTAAGGTGCGCTCCATAGTCCGGAAAATACGGTATTTCTGATTTAACTTGACTGAAAATGGACTCGTTATTTTAGATGTAAAAAGAACCAATAGCGTGCAGACAGCTTGTAACACTGATTTTTAGCAAGACAGTATCGGATCTTGGTTCAAACACTGACCTGTTTCGAACGTATCGCAGGAAATCCTGGTGCAGAACGTAGAAGCGATCCTCACTGAACTGTCCTGAGTAATAAGATATGGGTCTGGAGGGAGAAAGAAAGACATCGGTTATTTTGGAAAAAGAAGATGAACTCTCAAAATGTTTGTTCACAAAGACAACAAAACCATAAACTACTCCACATATTTCTTCTAATATTCTCTCTGGTGTTTAAACAGTTCAGAGTTTTAGCATAAATCCAGCAGCTCAGTGTTGGCTTTAACCGTTTCCAGAATCAGTTCTGATGTGTGTTTGGGATCTTAATCCTCCTGGAACTATCAATCCTGCCTAAGTTTTAATCACATATGATTTTAGAAGTAATTTTGCAGATAATTGTCATCACAGAGATGCAAAATTTAAAGCTTAAAGCCATTAAATGCAGCTGTGGAAAAAATTAAGAGCCCACTGCACTGAACCCCATTGAAAACCTCGTGGTTATTCCACCAAATGTTGGTTTCTGAACTCTTTTGGAGTTAAAACATTAGTATTGTTGTTTCTAAATGAATATGAATGAATTTCTTTGCATTATTTGAGGTCTGAAAGCACTGTGTCTTTTTTACTATTTTGACCGTTTTTTTTTTTCATTTTCTGCTAATAAATACTAAATTTTTGCTTGGATTGAGACATGTTGTCAGCAGTTCATAGAAAAAAACAACAATGTTCATTTTACTCAAACATAAACTTATAAAAAGGAAAATCAGAGGAACTGATAATTGTAGTTGGTCGTTTTAAGTGGTCTCTTAATTTTTTAAAGAGCTGCATATGTTGTTGGAGAAAATATGTGATCATAAAAATCCCTTGTTCCATTTCTACTAAAATTAGATTGTAATAAGTATAGAAATAATAAACTTCAACATTAAACACACAAGCTGTACTCACTCTTCCTCTATGAATTCACCAGAGGAAACTTTTTCTCCTTTGAGAAGACCCTGGAGCCACTGGAAATCCCTCAAACCCTCAGGAATCAGGACATACTTTATTCCCTGTAAGGGAGAAACACTCTGTGAGAAAAGTGTTTCTAATCGACTTGTTGTTATGGTTTCTGTGTCATTTTAATACTTTGTCATGCGGTGCAGATTTGTATCCGTACTCGTTGAATATTTGAAGGGATGCTGTGACTGAATAAGCGGTGTGAACATAAACCGACGTTTTTTTCCCTACGTCTTCCTCGTAGCCGTTGATCACCGCACCATTCATCCTGTCACACAAACGAAACAGAAACACAGCTTCAACATTTTATTGTGCAAATAGGAATGATCAAGGTTACCATAATTTGTAATTGAAACCGTCTAAAAAATTGTTCAAGTAACAAATCAAATTCAATAAACCTATTTGTGTTTCTGTTTGAATATTTAATTAACATAATGCAGAACTTTTGTACAACATGTTATGCAGAGGCTGTAGCTCCAGATAAATTTCTTTAGTAGCACAGTAAAGTATAGCTTACTATCTCCTAATGTTTTACAAGTATGGAAGCCCTGATTGGCAAAATGTTCCACAAAGAAAGATGTAATGATTTCAACACAGTAAAATCTATTTTTATTGGTCACACATTTTAAATTTTGGACAGTGTAAATCACGCATAGCATGCAAACATTCCTGCTTTGTCTTTCTACTATAATCCATCTAATCCTTTGGTATTTTGTGGTTGCTTTTGAAATTGACTCTAAAGTAGACTCCACCAACAGGTTTGTTCTCGTTTGTTTTCCTACCGAAACACGTAGTCATGAGCATCAATCTCGGCGCCCATCTTTGAACCATTCAGGATGCCGCCCGATCCCACCACGGCACAGTGAATGCAGCCGTCCCCACCTGGTTTTGGGAGGAGCAGCGGCTCTTTGGGCTTTGGGATCAGCTTCACTACAGGCTTTACATCTGCAAGCAAACATTTACCATGGATGGTTAGAGCTGGTTGATTTGCCTACAAGCACTTATTAACTTTGTAGAATTACGTCGGTTAATATTGCTGCTAAATTTCCTCAGTGTTCCAAGTATTTGGTTGTGAGTAACCCGTCTACAAAATGTAGAAGTGAGAACAAAAGTCTTTTTGTTTTATTTTCTACCTTTCAAAATGGAATAATATGCAAAAACATGGAAAACCCACCTATTTTAAATTCTGGGCTGTTATGAATCGAGGTGCATTTATGGAACAGGAAAAACTCTGACTGTTTCTCAGAATTGTGACGGTAATCTATGCTCACTTTCCATATCAAAAATATGACTTTTCAAAATCAGAATTAAGATTTTAATCATAGAATTTAAACTTTCTATTTTACAAATTCAGACTTTTTTCTAAAAATGCTCACTTTAATCTTTTATCTTGTTTTTTTTTTTGCTCAGAATTATTACTTTATTTTTTATTTCATTCACTTTAATCTCAAATTTATGATGTTTGTCAGATAAACCTCAGAAAAGCTACTGCTGGTACATCAACCTAATAACAATAATAAGGTGATTAGTCTAATTAATAATCCATGATTTCCACAACGAGAGAGTATTTCCAATTCCCATAATTTAGGGCATTCATTAATTTTCTCAGGAGTAGATAAACTGATCAAAATAAATAAAAGATCGTGGCAGAATGCAGCAATGCTTTTTGAACAGATAAAACAAAAATTAAGAAAATTACAGCCTCGTGGTTTGCAATACCTGAATGATCTTTTACTTGTGACCCGAAAGTGAATCAGCCAATCACGTGTCAGCAACTCAAAGCATTTGGGCATCTAGATGTGATGAAGACGACCTTATGAAAGCTCAAACCAAGCATCAGTACTGGGAAGAGCTTCTTAATGCAAAGCTCAGGTTTCTTGAACTTGTCTATCATTAGTCATTAATTAATTATCTTCTAATAATCTCCACAGTTTCCAGATTCCCTTTTAGCAAGGATCAAGAGTCTGCAACCTTTATCATCTAAAGAGAGGTTTGGCCAAAAAAATAACTTAAATGTCACATGACATTTTTTCTCTTTTAACATCTAATAAATTGAGACAAATATCTACTCATTTTAAATTCTGAAGTGTAATGGTTTGAGATACATTTATGGAAGAGGAATAGTGCCACTTAAAAAAAACTGTTTTATAATTTTTAAAGAAACACAATTTTACTTCTATTTTTTAGGATTTAAAGTAAAAATAAACATATAATGGTGCAAGAACATTTTTCTCTGTGGGATGAAAGATGACAAGAAAAACAGATCCAACAACATATTGCTGGTTGTTTTAGTATCATTCTTTGTGGAAATTCAGTGCAAATAGTGCAGGAATAAAATTAAAAACTGTTAAGAACCTACATTTATTATTGCAACCATATTGAAAACATGAGCTTGTTCTTTTAATTTTTCATCCAAACTTACTGGACCGTCCAAAGAGCTGCAGGTTGCAGATTTCTGATTTACATAATGGATCTGCAACAACTGTGTCAAATTCTCCTACAAATGTTTCTGACAGCTTGTTGAATATTTACCAGGAACAATTAAAACAGTTCTGAAGAAAAAAAGGGGTCCAATCAGGTACTCGCAAGGTATAAAAAATGTCTGATGGTTGTAATTGGGGAAAAAAAACACCTACCACTATATTTAATTCCCATAAAACCAAAAGGATTGTTGAAGTGTGAGAGCCGGTTCCACTCTCTGATGTTGAAGTTGTCTTTGTGCAGAAACATGCGAATGTTAGGAAGGAAGACTTTCTGGAAGTCCTCGTCCTTGGAGTTACGCAGAGACTGCGGACAAGTCTGAGTATGAAAAACAAAGACAACTCTGAAATTCCTGTTAGAGTTAGCTAACAAAAAAAACTTGCTGCTTTTGTCTAGACCGCTGGAAATGATTTAAGTACCAACTCAGAGTCATCTCAGGAGTCAGCCAGCTAGTGGCAAAGCAAGCAAAGGGAAAAGCAGACAGACAACGGATTAACCCGTAAAACAAACATGTAAAGACACAGCTAGCAGCAGATCACTACTTTCCCCAAAGTTAACTCTTTAGGTTCATGTTCAATCTCACAAAAATACTCACTGTTGGTCTTAGTGGAGCATCCAGATTGTATACATCCTCAAAAGTCCACTGAGGAATCGCTTTGAAGAAACTTAAATTTATGATGGGAACAGGACTCTCAGGGGTTCTGCTTTGAGTTTTAACGTTTCCCAGGGAGTAAATGTTGGTTTCATTGGTTTTCCTTCCAATCTGTGTTGGCAAACCAGATAATCGGCTCAGGTTTCTTATCCTTTGCACAACATTAATCAATGTATCTTCACCTCTAGGAAGTATTTTTCTTGACAAGACTTTCCAACTTAAAGTGAAAGAGAAAGTAATTAGAATAAATAAATAGTTAAAAGGCATCAGAGGAATTTAGTGGAAAAACCTACTTTGATTCTTCTTCATAATTTTCCCAAGCAAGAAAAAAAAGAAAAAAGCTCACTGCCATCACCAGCACCAAAGAAAAAAATGCTGTTTTTGGCATCCTGAAGTGGTTTTCTTTTCAGAAAATACGTTTCCCACGAAAAGTAACCTGTGTTTAAAGAGAGCACTCAGTCAAGTCTTTGTAGGTGAGTCGGAAAAGTAATGTCAGGCACAGGGCGGGGAATTTATTCAGAACTACAGAGGTGAGCTGACGCATTTGAGACGTGGAAACAGAAGTGACAGAGCAGGGCTGCACCTGTTTTCTGAGAAAAGAACAGAAGCTCCAGAAATACACACAGAGCTCACAAACAGGTTTGGACTATTGTGAATGACTGAAAAGCAGTTATTCACATCCCTGACCTGTTCACTGATAGGTCAGCTTTGCAAGTACACCTGCTCTGTGTAGATGGGTGGGGTGTGTTCATATAAATAAGACAGTAAAATGTGAGAAATCAAACGACACTCTGTCTGCGTCAAACAAGCAAATACATGATTTGAATTTGTTGTCCAGGAGCAAAGAAACGGTCTGGACAAACAAAACATTACATCATGTAAATCCAAGGGTTTGAACTATGGAGAGCATTATTATAATACCAATTAATACAACTTTATTGTATTTCATGGGGATTTTATATGAGCATACTGTGCATATACATCTGGTATTGAGGAAAAAATTAAACTACGTTGAAGAAAAGACTGGAGGCTGAAACTGTTGTGGTTTTTTAGGCAGGTGTTGGCTCACCTGTAAGTGGGAAGACTAGACGTCTAGACAATGTTTTTAAGCTAAATCCTTTTCTAAGTATAAAATTACCATCTCACTTAGAGAAGATTTGGTGTGACAGATATTCCTGTTTAATCTCAGCAATTCAGCTGATGTTTTTCAGATTTTATAGGGGGTTAGTTAGTCAGGCTATCTGCTCTGGTAGCGAGCCTGCAGTCTGCTGCTTCACAGATATGATCCTAGCAAAGTAGCCTACAAGCTGGTTTAAGAGCAGTGGTTCTTGGCGCTTGCGTTTTGACACCAGAAATCTTTCAGATCGTCGTCTATGCCCGCTTATTTTTGCAGACTTGGGGTGTTAGGCTTATATAAGTTTCCTCCATCAACCACTGAAGATAGAAGCAATTCTGTTCTAAATAAGTGTTGAAGTGATCTTTCAGCCAGCTGACAGGCATTGCACAGCAACAGGTAGGTAACTACTAACCAGAGACACTATTCTTCATTCAGACTGTTCACTTCAGCTCTCACTGTGGAATCTAATTAATATTTCTGTGGTCTTTAAATCTTTTGAACATTTGGGATTCCTTGATGCCAACAACCAGTCCAAGAGTGGAAAATTATTTATTTTAGTTGCATGCCCTGTAAGTAGCTGAATAAAACTGTTTTATCATTTCTTTCTGACATATTTGTTCTCAAGTTTATTACAGTTTTTTTAAAGGGCTGTGCTCTGTAAGCAGTGATTAATAAGGGATTGGGTTTGAGATGGCACGCCTCACTGTAGCAGGAAACTGAGCTCCTAAATATTCTGACTAGGCTGTTCTGTTTCAAAGAAATAGATGTCACAAATAGAAGCTTTTACTTAGGATGGAATCCATATTCAAATTTTGTTTGACCTGCAAAAAAAGTGTGGCAGAAGCAACAAAGGCAGGGAAGTACTTAATAAAATAAACATGAAATCAACGGCAGCAGTTTTCCTGGAAAAAACTTGGACTGAAACTGAATACGCACACACAAATTTACACAACGTTCTGGTTTATTATGCAACAGTTAGAAAGTTATACTCATAGAACTAATGGAGACAATGCTCCATTGTGATTTTCATAATTATCTGATCGGTGCATGTGTGTGAGTGTGCTTAATACAAGTTAAAAACCAAAACAATAAACAGTTGTTGTTGGAACGGACAGCCGTGTTGAATACTGCAAGGAAATTAAATAAAATATTTGAAGTCCTGAATAAGTCTTTGGAGCAGATCAGATTGCAGAGGAGTCTCAGATGGAGTAAAGTCTGAGCTGCTCCTCTAAGTCTCCTTCAGACATGTCCCCGAACGTCTCCTTGTTGTCTTTCAGCAACTGGAAAATGGCGGCCAGCTGCTCCCGCTGCACCCTGGGGGAACAGACACAGAATAAAATGTCCATAAAGTTTTCTCCAGGTACATAGTAAATGCACTTTCTCATAAACAGGAGACTCTGCACAAGGATTTCTTTGTATCTGGTCTGGAAAATTTGGGCCTAGTGCTCCAAATGCAGAAAAAAATAGCAGAATATATTTGAAGAACTACTGCGATGTACAGTGACTTGCAAAAGCACATTCACATTTTGTTGCATTATAGTCACAAATCTCCATTTATTTTATTGAGATTTTTGTGAAACACCTACACATAGATGTACGTAATGTTGATTTAGAAGAAAATGATAAATGATTTTAAGATGCTATTACAAATGAATAACCTAAATTGCGATCTTAAATAAAATAAAGCAGCTATTTTCAGAGCCTTTGCTACAATGAAAGACTGATCAAGCAGAGCATTAATCAGAGAGGAATCATTTTAGATCTGGAGGAGCTGCAGAGATCCACTGTGAAGGACTGTCACGAAGTTTTCCTGGACGATAAATTGTCCCAGAAATTATTGTGACAAACAATTATATTTTTATTTTCATTTTCAAGTAATATAATATTATGGCATAGTCATGCAAGTACATCCTCTCAATAAACTATAATTTTTAATGAACATTAACACCGGAACTGGAAGACATTTTAAATATAAAAAATAAATAAACAAAACACCTAAAGCAATAAATAAAATGGACACTGGAGTCTCTGTAAACAAAACTGTCCTTCAAAAAAGAGGCTATTGAGCGCAATGAGCTGGACTTTTGTCATCTAGTCTAGAGAGAGCAAGAGATACAAGAAAAACAAATCAACATGCAAATGGAATTCAGACTCATTTAATTTCATTGATTTATTGCTTATTACGATACTGGCAGGGTAAGAAACCATGTTTATTGGACATAAAGCTCCAGCTTTGGAGCTGGTACAGACAGAACCCAACAGGCTTGCAGCTGTAATTGCAGCAAATGATGTTCTCCAAAGTCTTAATTCAAGAGTTGCTGATTAAAAAAGCACTCGCTGCTTGGCTAATCGGTGAAAATTAGTCAGCTGAAATCAGTGATAACTCATATTATTAGATCTTCACCTATTAGACCCACATTCTGCTTTCAGCCTAGCTGATCAGAGCAAGATGCAAGAACATCAGTGAAAAGCTAATTGATTAAAAAAATTCAACTCGGAAAGTAAAACTCGGATTGCATATATGTAATGTATTATATTGTTGTACACTTCACTGTATACAAAGTGATTTTATTCAGGGGTTTATTTCTGTTAAATTTATAGCATATGATTAATAAAAACCCAAAACTCAGTTTCTCAAAAAAAAGAAAAAAAAATTAAATATTATGCAATTTAAAAAAATATATTTTTAATCCAGAAATTTTATGGCCTACACTTTTAGTGGACAAGTAGACTGTCATTGACAAGCCAATCTTAGCAAGATTGGCTAATTGCTAAAGCTAAAAAAAATGTTAAAGAAGCTAGCTGAATATAAACAGAAAGTTGAGTAGAAGGTAGAACTGTGATGGAAAGACATTTATAAGCAGTAGGAATGACTTTTATTTTAAGAGTTTGCATAATGTCTCTAGTGTATCTCCTTCCAAGGGGGCTTAAAATGAGGAATCTAACAGATTCAGCTAAAGTCCTAGATATGTCTGTAAGTTATAACTCTTAAAGCACAGACTCCAGCTCTTTCCTAAACTCTTCAACATTTTTTTTTTTTTACCACAGTTCTTCCTCCCACTAAACTCTCCTATATAAATATTTATATAGAAATTAATTAATTAATTTTCTGGGGAAAATTAATTTTAGGTTCATTATAAAACATGATCATCAAAATTAAGAGATACATGCATGCAATGTATATAACACCATTTGGAATTAATGTTCATTCATTGTCTGAATTACTGAAATAAAAAAGGAACTTTCCAATGTTATTCTATTTTTTAAATGCTTCTGCATTTGACTGGAGAGTTTCATAAAGCCAAAGTGTTGTGACACTCTAGCCCCCCCCCGTGGCAGAACAAAGAAAACCCCAACAAGGGATACAATCAACACCTGCTGAGGCACACCTGTGGACCACACTTCTAATGGAGGAAAACAGGAGGAAGAAGTGGGATCAGATAAGCAACACTGCACTGTCACATCAGTCGCTTCGTGGCCACATGAGGATATAGAGCTGCTGAGGTCAAGATTGGCTAATTGCTAATTGGCTGGGAGTAGTTCTCACCCACTGGCCAGAAAGGGACTCTTTTAGGACAACTAGGTGAGGATAACTCATACTTTACCACATATCTGCTCCTTTTTCAGCTTAACAGACACTTAACGTCTGCGTTGCATTTACTCCTGCAATGATAAGAGCAGGATATGCAGATATGCTTCAGAAAAAGAAAAAATCCCAACATCTTAGGCGTTTTTTCAAGCAGCGCTTTAACACTTGGATTTGTTTCTTTAAATCTCCTGTTATTCGCCCGTCAGACAGCTAATGGTGCTTAGCAGAGGCTCAGTCTCACCTTTACTCTCTCGCCCGTCTAAAGCTGAGCCCTGATGCAGCAGACAAACGTGCACCGACCACAGTCACACGTGAAGCAGCAAAATGGAAGATGGCTGCAGTACTGATGTAAGCAATAATAATAGATCTGACCACATGGACTTTGAATGGAAAGTTTTAGTACATCTTTTAGCTTTTGTTTGGTTTCAGTGTATCTGAGTAGAGTTTATACAGATATGTTTTAGGCTGGGATTATTTTTTTAACTCTTTTTATAGATCAGTTGTTAGAACTAGTGATGAGTTGCCGAGTCATACACACATCAGTACAAAACTCAACAGAGAGAAAACATCTGACAGATCAAATATTTACAGCTTTTGGTCTCTTTATCCACCTTAATCTTGTCAAATGTTGCTATAGGACTGATTGTAGGGGAAATGTTTGGTGAGTTGCAATAAAGCAATTTAGTTTTATACAAATAGAAAGTTTATAGTTTAATTTTTTTTTCTTTTCAACTTTTCTGTTTTATACAGGGCTAACTTACAGATTAACCTGTGGCTACAGCAGATGTGTGTTAAATCAGAATCAGCTTTATTATTGACAATTTGACTTTGTTCACAGTTTCTATCCATCCATTATCTTCTGTTTTTCTTAGGTATCCCAAGGCGTTCCCAGGCCAGAGGAGGAATTATACAAACAAGGATAGAAAATATTAAATTGGAAGTTACTATTGAAACTGGCATGTTTTAATAGTAACTTCGCTTTAACAAATGGTCCACGGAGGAATATTTTTTGTGGTTGGTCCAAGAAGAATTGCCTTCTGAAAAAGAATGTGAGCTATAATTTTCAGTATCAGAAATGAAGAGTAAAGCAGGATTTGTTTTTTATGATACATAACTGTTATAAATGCATCCAACAGTTGTTCACTAAATCCCTAAGACAATGGTTCTCAGTCCTGAGGGTCCACTGGCCTCAGCTGCATGACTGAAAAGACCAACCCGGTCTCGCAAACACATAGAGCCAGAGTATGTGTCCTTCCAGACAATAACATTGATCTGAGGTGTATAAAAATATGCCCAACCTCATTAAAGAAACTTTATGACTGTGTCAGAAAAAGCTCTGATGCGCTGCAGGAGTTTTAAGCGTCTTCATAGCTGATTTATATTGACAGAGTTGGAGAAGCTGCTAAAAATGAGAGTATGCTTACATGCTAATATTCATAGGCTATTTCTTCAGTTCAATCTTTCGAAGATAAAGGTACAGCTGTGATTACATTATCCTGTTTAAGTTGTAGAAGTTCAGGTTCCCACATGTCTTATCTGTATTTGCTCTGTTTACTTAAATCAAGAGTATGCAACACCAGTCCTTGAGTGTCACCGTTCCCCTGCTTTTGGTAGATCCAGCATAACACAATGAAAAGTCTAAATTACATCTTTAACATGTCAGTCAGTTTGGCAAAGACCTGCTCATTAGCTATTTATTTGATTCAGTTGTATTGGAGCAGGAATGAATCCAAAAGTTGCAGCTCCAGTCCTCAATGGCACTTGAGGACTGGAGCTGCAGACCTCTGGTTTACATGTAAGTAGGCTGTTTATCCACAAAGCATCATGGGTCATTTAAGAAAAGTGAACAAACGGTGTATATTCTTCTAAACGTTTTTCCGGTTTGTGTTTTTCACTAACCTCTGCTCCTCTGCCAACTCTTCTTTGGACATCATCACCTCTAAATGGTGCGATCGTGCCTTTCCAGGAACATATTTCAAGGAATTATTTGCATCCGATTCCACTTTCGCTGTTCAAACAGAAAACAAGAGTACATGCTGATCAAACAGAAATAAATCCTCCCTGCCTGTTTGGTAATATTAAAATGAGAATGTAGCAAGAATTTCGGGTGAAAATGCTTACCGTTGTCCCCTGGGCTCTCTGTGGCTCCTTCAGTCTGGGGATAAGAGAAAGCACACTTTAGGAGCTCCGTATCAGAGAGCCCAATGAAAGACCTGCGGCCCATCGCTGACGAGACCTCGGACGACGAGTCTACCTCTAAACTGGGGACAGAAAGGCTCGATGTGGAGGAAGAGGACTCGACTGCTGCGCCGCCTTCTGCGTGAAAGTGGGGGTGTCCCTGCTCCTGTCAGAGAATTATTAAATCAGAAATGACCTACCTCTAAAATTCATCAGATAGTGACTTTTTTGCTTATTCTTTACATCTGATCCAGGTGACTAAGTTTGCAAAGGTTCTTAAAGTATGCAAGTTGTTTCTCTGAGGGTTTCAGGTGACATTTTGTGGCTATTTATCAATGGTAAACACAGATCAGAGATGACCTCTGTGGAAATTAAGGTATCCCCACAGGTGTTACCTTTCTAAATAAAGACAAAACTAAACAAAATACATCAAACTATAAGTCTGACAGATATGTTACCTTTCTATTGTACTGCCCTGTTGCACAGTTCTTTCCACAACTTGCAGGTTGAATATTGCCTGTTCTTTACATCCATATCAATCATTTGTTTTTATGAAATGAAACCAACAGTTTTTAATCTGAGATGCTTGGAACTGTTGTTTTTTGCTGCAAAAATTATTTAAAGTAAAAATGTTTTCCATGTAGTTCCTTTGGATGCTGTGGATAACAAAAAAATAACACTTTAACCGATAGTATTACTTCAGCCTGATGGAAGTAATTAGGAGGGCGGTTTGTTCGAATCCAGCTTCCTTCACTGTCGCACATGAATGTATGACTGGGAATGACTGAATGCTGTTTTAGTGTAGAGCACTTTGATTGGCTAGCATGTCTACAAAACAATACATAAATTCATTTCATTAAGTCTTCTATGAATATTTATACATTAATAAAAACATGTCACACTTCTGAAAAGTGTGTCCATTCTGTATATCCACTCAGCACTTGGTCAGGGCTCCTTTTGGATGAATTAATGCATCTTTGCAGTGAAGCAACATGGAGGCTATAAGAGTCTTCGGATGTGCTAAAGAGCCAGGTTGCTTTTATAGCAATCTTCAGCTTGCCTGCATTGGTGGCCTATCATCCCTCTCAACAGATTATCTGAGAAGTTAAGGTCAGGGAGTTTGTTGACCCATCAACCACGGTTATAACATGGTCATTGTGGTGCTTTTGGCACTGTGGGCAGGTGCCAAGTTCTGCTGGAAAACAAAATCAGCACCTTCATAAAGCTTACCAGCAGAGGGAACGACAGCGGCACTGACTTTGCTCTTGATAAAGCACAGTGGACCAACACCAACAGATGTAATGGTTCTGCAAATCGTCACAGACTGTGGAAGCTTCACACTGGACCTCAAGCAACTTAGATGCTAACTCTCCACTCTTCCTCCAGTCTCTGGGGTCTTGATGTCTAAATGATGTGCTGAACAGGACTTCAGTCCACTGAGCTACAATTAGAACAGCTAAGATGCTTCTGACAACTTCCCTGGTTCCCTTGACACAAAAACTCTGACAGTTGCAGAACATGACCTGGATACATCTGTGTGTGGTGGCTCTTGACGCCCCGACTCCAGCTGCAGTTCACACCTAGTAAATCTCCTCAATACTCTTGAATGGGCATCGCTTCATATTCCTCTCACACAACTTTTTTCTTCCACACAACTTCCCATAAAATATAAGAAATTACTTCTTTATCATTTTGTTTTAGCTTAGTCTCCTACCATAGTGTTATATCACCCATCTTCATTCATGACGGTGTATGACATTAACATTTTTGAGTTTTTATTAGTTGCTAGACTTCATTGTGAAAAGAAGCAGAAATAAAGGCGTGGATTTACAAAGATGTGGACTGCTGGAGCCAGTTTGGGTGTCCTTTCCATTACAAAAAAATTATTCTAATGCAAATTACAAAAAAATTAACAGGTAGTCCTATACATGAATTGGTGCATGGTGAGTTGTTCGCCAAAAATTACTACAACTTCCTAATTTTCAGAAATGTCAATATTGTTTATATTCATAAAAATTTAAAAAAAAGATGTTATACACACATTCATAAAAAGAAAAAAGTCCTTGGGGCCCTAGGCTAATTACCCTATAAGCCCTTTCTAAAGTCTGGCCCTATACTACACTGTGTGTGTAAACTAAATATCTCCCCCCCAAAAAACAAACATATTTTCAATAATCTTCAAATGTACTATGTTGCATCTATAGTTAACCTTTATTTGTGGATCTATTAAAGCATCCCAGAGCTCCTCCGGGCTGTTGCACATCCAGACACTATCTGAGTACTTAAAACAGATTAAGGGAGAATTACGCAAAACACTAAAGCAAACAAAACGCTTTCCTGCAGCATGCCAGACCTACTCACAGATTTCACTACATCCCAGTGGTCGTGTGAGCTCCCACTGATCTCGCTCCAGTTGTCGGCTTCCTTCTTCCTCCCCTGCCCGGCTACATGGCCGTTCAGCTTCGCCTCGGACTTCGCTGACCCTCCGTCTCCTCTCTGGCCGAAGTAACTGCGCGCACTCGCGAAGTCCGCCGCGGGTGACGAGCCTTTCAGCAGCGACGTCGCGACCACCATGGCGAGCAGCGTGAAAATGACAGCGGCCAATACGAGAGTTGCCTCCATTCTTGTGATTCTTGTAGCGTCGCCGCCCCGACGTCCACTCACTCGGCCATCCCGCTCGCTTGCGATAATCCCCCAACCGTCAAACATCAACGGCTACGGCCGCAGTTTATCGGATACGGGACAATCTCCCAATCTTCTCTCCGACCAGAACGTCACATCCTCCGGTTACGGCCCCCCCCCCACTCCTAACCCCGCCCTCTCCGTCGGCGGACTACCGGCGGTTGGACCGGGCAGTTGGGCTGGCACGAAGCAGTGCAACGTGCTCGGCTCTGCGTCTGCAGATAATCCCATCAGCAGGACAAACTGGCGGACCCAAATGGTTTCTGACAGAACCCGTGTGCTGGAGGTGTAGGCTGATAAAGTAAAGCTGTCAGCTGGAGGGAAAACACTCTTTCCTTCTAGTCAACACATGAAGTTAAAGGATACCGGGAAATACACTATCAGGGTTGATATCATGACTAGGCTACCTGCATAAATGTGCTGCTGAAACAGCTTTTTACCCACTGACATTTTGAGGTGTGTTTGCAACTTTTGAAACCTGCGAGTTGTATTCTTGCACCTGGATGGAACAGATTTGATTGCACAGTACATCCCACAGAGGCTTTGATTGGATTGAGACGGAGTTGGAGGTCAAGTCAACACCTTGAACCTGTTGTGCTTCCTCACAAAAAGGAAAACCAATACCAAACAGCCTTACATTATGGTGGAGTACACTGTCCGGATGCAAGAGGCAACAGTCCTTAGGCCTAATCCACAGGTACACGGAAATCTGAGAAAACAAATACGTTTTGTCCATTGTTTTCATGACAACATGTTTTAAAGTAGGTGAATTTATCTTTTTATAAGCCTTGGAGACCTTTTCTCAGCAAGGCAACCCAAAAGTTCACATCAACAGGTGTATAAAGGGAGGTGCTGTGCCACTTTGTTCTCCAGGAAAAGAAAACACCTCTTATTGTACCACTTTTAAATAGACTTTAAACATCAGGAACAATATAATGGAACATTTTAGTTGATTTTAGAAAACCCTAACTTTTGAAACTTCTATAACCACCCTTTACCTAGTTTGGTACTGACACAATCAGATTCAAATAAAGTCTCCATTCTGGTTCAGGCAAATTCATACTCGTTCTTAATCAGTCTTTAAAAGTCATATTCATATTGAGAAAATGCTGAATTGTTTCCAGTTTAAGGCAATTACAGTTGATTCCAACAAAATCAGATTCACATTTACTCCAGTTTAGGCCGATTAATTCTATTTTAATGCAATTACAGCTCAATGACATTATGATTTCAACCTCGTTGAACACAGTTATATATATATATATATATATATATATATCAATTTCTACATCTAGGCTTTTACATTTTTGCTCACGGAAAAATTATTGCAGACAAATTAACATTTTCTTACAGTGGAAAATGTTGCAACACAAAGAATTAGCATTTAAAAACCACAGTATTTGCATTGTCCATTATTTTGTTGGGTAACACTTTGTTTGACGGGTTGCGAATAAGACTGTCATGACACCATGATAAACATGACATAACACCTGTCATCAACATGAGTAAGTCTTCATGAATATCTATGACTGTTGTCATAAAGTGTCAGTCGGCAAATCATGACACTTTTAATACAAAGTTGACATTATTCAAAATGTCTTCGTTATGACAACTTGACATTAACCAAGAAATCATGACCTGACATAAATTTGTTATAAAAGTATTACTGATAAGCTTCAAAAATTATGTACCTTTATTTAATTAAATCAAAAAATAAATAAAATCCAGATAAACAGAAAACATATGCAGGACTAAGACTTCCCCTAAGAAATGAGATGGTTTATTATTTTACAGCAGCTCAGTGAACTCTGGCAGTAAGGCAGTGATATACACAGCTTCCTTTCATGAATAAACAATTGGCAACAGTGGTGTTCATTACTGATTAATAAATGAACTCTTTCATGGAAGAAGTGTTCATGTAGTTTTCCTATGAGGAAGTCAGTGATGTTTATCAGTTGAATGTACTTTCCCTGCCTTTAAATTCCAGCTCTGAAATACAAGAGTATCTCAATAAGTTAGGATATCCCTGAAGTTTTTTTTTTATATGTAATCAGTATTCATTCAGAATTTGTTTGCAAATCCTGAATTGCTGCAACACAGGAGAAGCACCGAGACTTCCAGTCTGTTTCTGCTGAAGTGTCAAGGAAGTCCAACTTCCTTTATTGCAGCCTTCAGTGGAGTTGGGCACTTTGGTGTCTCATCTTCTTATAATTTTTTTTATTTTTTTGTGAGGGTGAATTTGGAGGCCAATCAAGCAGAGATGCTGAGGTGTTAAAATCATCTGGCATCTACATAAAGCTCGTCAGCAGAGGACAGCATGTAGTGTTTCAAAACTTTCATAGATGTGCTGACTCAAAAGTAATACAAAGTTTTGTAGACCTGCACTGATTTTGGACTTCAGAAAAAACAAATGAGCAACACATCAGACTTCAACCATCTTGGATCCTATGCCTCCCCGACTCTTCCTCAAGACTCTAGGAAACTCATTTCAAAATGAAATGTTGGGAGGGAAAAAAATTACTGTTCAACTTTTAAGTCTTATGAACACTGCAGATTACATGTAACTTGTTCTTTACACAAGCTAAAATATGCTGAGAATCTTTCATATTAAAAATGTTACACTTACAAAGACAATGAGGACAAAGTTAGACATATCCAATTCCAACAAAAACCTTTATTGGCATTCATTTGATGCATTTACAAGACATTTGAGGTACACAGAAGAATGCGATTCAAAAGATTTCATAAGAAGCCATTAACTGCCTCTTAACCCTTCTCTTAGCGTCCCACTGGGCTAGTTTTTGAAAGCAAGCAAGACCAATTCAGTGGATAAACCACAGAAGGAAGATTGACGTTGGGACACAGAAGAGAAGGAAGGGTAAAGAGGATAGAAGACAATATGTACAGCACATGTAGGGAAGTAGAGGTCACAGACAGGAGAGGATGGATGATCTGCCACACCTGTGAGCTTACAAACCGGCAAACGGCAGCGAAGGGTCGAGCCCCGGAACTGCACCGGGCACTCAGCACCGCAACACGCCACACCATGTCACCACCGCACTGCACCGCATCTTAACAGCTAACCAGCATTACTCAACTGCTACACAACTGCGCCTAGTGCACAAAAGATACACAAGAAAGAGGGTTAGAGTCAAAGGAAAGCAACTTGAACTAGACAGAAAAAAGCAGAAACAAAATGTTGCTGGATTAAGCAAATCACAAATTTAAATGGCTTTTATGTCAATGTACACTAAGCCATTTCCCTCCCCTAGTATGAGTGGCAATACAGCTGTAAATACTGCAAACAAAGAGACATCATTTCCTACATCAACTTTTCAAATAAGTTTCATATTCAAAAATGAACAGAGCCTGCTGAAAATTATATTTTGTTTCAGAGGAATTTATTACTTACAAATTCAATGAAAAAGCCCACCCCAAAAACGGTAAATTAAAAAATACCCCATAAATCCCTTTCGATATACTCAGCTTTACAAATGATGTCAAAGTTACAGAATTTGTCTCAACAGATTACAAAGGAACTTAAACATTTAAAACATTTTAAACCAATTTCCAATTAACCTTTAAGTCTGCATTCAGTGGCAATAGTGGAGTATTCTTGCCAAAAAGTGAGGCTGTTCCGGATGTCCTCAAAGGCTCAATGCAAGATCTGGAAGGAAAAACAGAACTTAAGTCACCAAGAGCAAAAACAGAAGCTGGTATCAATTCCTGCAACTGATCTGAATATTTACTGCATGATCTCTGTCCTGACAGTTAAGAAATCTGAGGTAAACATTTTACTCAATAGCTCACTTCCTTATTTTACATGTTTCCTGGCCCCAATTTTTCCCACACTAGCTCTAACAAGGTTCTTGCACCCGGGCATATTGGGAAAAACAAACCTCGGGGTTGGCTCCCTTTATGTGAGGCGGCGGAAACCACGGGCACAGGTGGGTAAACTGCTCAGTGCATCTGCCTGTGTTCCCCGCGAGAACGTACCTCACCACACCACCTCATACACCAATTGACAGCCCGAACCACCGCCATGACGACCTGCTTCATAGCAACCACCGTTGCCTTGGTGACCTGCTCCTTAGCAACTGCAATGGCTCTCAGCAACAGGCAGGTCACATGGGCGGGTCACACACTAACTGCTCTCACACTGCAACACCCCCATCTCCTCCTCCTCTCTTTGCAAACAGGACTCAGCAGCTTGGAGGAAAGAATTCCACATTTAGGTGAACGGTTTGAGTAAGCATCCCACATCCCAACCACCCGCCTCCCACCCCAAACACATCAATACAAATGTGAGCACCCCATTTTTATCATGATGCTTTTTAAACCAAATCTCCTACTGCCTGTGTGCGCTTTAAGTTGGCTGGAAAAAGGTTTCAAAATAAAGCGCACACAGAGCTAATACTAGACATTTAAAGTACTAACAGCATTCTGCAGACTTTGCCACTTGCATGAAGCGTAAAGACTGCGGAACACAAATTTAAGAAATAAGCAACATTTCAATAGATAAAGAATAAAATAAATCAACCCTTCCCCTGAATACCGTCATATTGCGTCCACATTTGGGTTAAGGCTCTGCTTCGTTGTTTCCTGGTGATTTAGGTCCACTCTTGGACTTAGACCTGGATCGGGACTTTGACCCCCTGTTGGAACCCGGGGTTCGACTCCTCGACTTGGACTTGGACTTGGACCTGGAACGGGATTTGGATCTGGAGCGAGACCGTGATCTGGAAGGAGACTTCGACTTGCTCCGCCTCGGCGTTCTGGACTTGGATTTGGACTTCGACTTGGACCTTGATCTCGATCTGGACCTGGAGTATGAACGAGACCTGGAGCGGCTGTAACGGTTACGGCTCCTGGATCGGGAACGGCTTCTGCTCCTGGAGCGGCTGCGGCTTCGTCTGCGACGGCGGGGACTGGTTGAGCGACTGTAGACACACACAAAACCACAAGGCATAAAAAAGTGAAACCAAACAGCAACAGGAAAGCAGCAAAAATCTGGCAGCTACAACCTTTTGTTTGATATTACAATTATGCATCTCCTATCTTTGGGTGTCCATTTTTATTCAGTGTCCTGAGAGGAAGGACTTAAACATTGTATATTTATTAACATTTCAATATTCTCAACTAGAGACTTGAACAGACTTTAATATGTCTTAAAAATATAATCTGATTAAATTAATTTGATCTGGAAACCATGCCTTTTTATACAAGCATATCAAGCAACAGTAACTATTTAGTGTTTAAATACCATTTATTGTTAAGATAATCTTGTCCCTACTCTTTTCAGAAGTGAGGTTTTTTTCTAAGATGCAGTTATTATAATAAAAGGAAAATATGACATTAAAGCCTAGTATTTCAATATAATGTAAATTAATTTAAAATGCTTTGTAGCATATTAAAGCCATTTATATGCTCTTGATATATTTTTTTATGAACCTACTAAAAAAAAAAACAAAAAAAAACTTGGAACCCCGCTGCTTTGAGCTTTGTGACCACGTGCCCATTCGAGCACATGTACACAAAAACATCATACTACACCTATATTTAACTTTACCTCCTGCTTCTCCGTCCGTAGCCTCCGTACCTGCGCGGTGGAGCCCCTCTGCGGCTATACATTGAGTCCGGCGGACGTCCGTAGCGGGCCATCTGAACCCGCAGCTCGCGCCCGTCGAGCAGCGCGCCATCCATGGCGTCCATTGCGTCTTCAGCGTCGCGCTTGTCGAGGAAACGCACGAAGGCGAAACCGCGGCTCTCTTTGGTGTACCGGTCCCGGGGAATGTACACGTCCCCCACCCGACCATACTTCTCAAAAACTCGACGGAGAGTCTCGGGAGAAGTTCTGTAAGTCAGGTTGTCCACTTTGAGGGAGGTCATCCCTTCGACGTCTGGCGGCGGCCTACCGTAACTCATTTTTCTTGGTCGTTTCCAAGCAACGGAGCGAGGCTGCTAAGACTGAAACTGTGAGGCCTCTATAGCCTAATAAAAAATATCTTTGACTTCAAAATGGCAAGAAGGTTAACCTCCGCCAAATCAATCTAAGTTATGAAAATAAAACCTCTCGGTAGTAATCTAACCGCGCTGCGTTTCACGTGAAATGGCGGCAGCACAGCTTCCTTTTCCTTTTTTCTTTGCGCCCTTGTTGGCCTTCTCTGATTGGCTATTTAGCTATCCGCCTCTTTCTGTGTATTTATTACACTGCCCCCTGTTGACGAGGAGTGCATAACATCAACCGTAGAAGTGTACCGCTTTGTTTTGTATGAAGTAATTTAGTTAATTTAACCCTTTTCGATTTTCTTGTGTATCATTTCCTATCCTGTTACTTTATTATTACTTAGTTTTAATGACTATACAACTACAATGGTATTTCATTCCCTATGCTTCCTATTTTATACTTAAATAAAATAACTCAAGTCTTTTGTTTTTATGAACCTGGTTAACCAGGTGTTAACCTGTCATTTGTAGGTTTAAATGTGGTGAATGATGAATGACGTTTTAATGAATGTTTATAAGTTTAGATGTCCTACTTACATAAAATTAATTACTTTAAGGACTACATTTGTCTGATCTTAACAGATTTACCTAAAAGGTTCCTGTAGCAACCTCTAGTCATTAAGGAGTTAATTATCGAGTTCTTCTCAAGAACTCAATATGATTTTACAAAAGTGTTATAAAATCACGGTAAATCCTTTTAAACTTTTCCTCTGTGATATGGTCACTGACCTTTATAGGACAAATGAATTCTGGTTTTTCAAATCCATTTTAAACCACAAAAGCACATTGGTAAAGACACACAATAAAAAATGACAATGGAAGATTGAGTGGAAGAAAAAAGTGGGGAAGCAAAATAGAGCATACGTAATAGCCGATAACAGCAGTCTAGACTACGGTTCAAGAACCACAGGAAGCTGTATCCAGGTCTTTGGGGTGTAACTGTTGCACCCATATTATTAAGCCATCAGCTTCTTTCCTTTTGATTGACACCCATTTTAAATCAATTGTGCTGGCCTATGCTCTCTCCATATCCAATTAAATTCACCATATCCAATGAAATTCACCTTCATATCCAATTAAATTCACCTTGTACTTGATTCACTTTGAGAATCAAATTCCACTTAAAATGTTAAATATTCAGGGTATTACAGTCACACAGAGAGATGAAGCTTCTGCATATGCTCCAAAGAACTGAAAAATTGCATCTAATTTAATTTGAATATGCATTTTACAGGCGGGTTTTTTGGGGGGCGAGAATGTTAGGAGGTTGGCCACTCCAGAATCAGAGCTCTCAGAAGCATTCTCAGAAGCTCCTTTTTTGCTTGTTTGTTTTATTTCTTCAGCTCATGTAAAATGCTGTCAGAAGCTGGACAGTTTCTCAGTGGTCCTAGGCCTGAACAGAAATCCAAAGTGTACTGTAAAGAGGAAGATGACACCAGACCCAACAATGCTGACAAGCTGAAGGTCACTGCAAAAGCACCCTGGGATAATCACTTCCATGCAATGCCCTATTGATGCTGCAATTCTAGTAAACACTGCGGGTATCTATTGAGTGCATATAGTGTGTTTTACATGAGATGTCCATGTTTTATTCGTCTATAATGATAACACTATGTTACTTTTAACATAGAAGAGACTTTCATATCTTTAACAGTGTTCAAATCATAAACTACATGTAATGTCCTAAAATAAAAGTAAGAGAGCTATGATCCTGCAACCTTTAGATGCATCCCTTCTACAACACAGCGAATTCAAATAAATGGTTCATTACTTGGTCTCTGTGGTGCTGAGTGACATGCTGATGAGGGATTTTACTCATTTGATTCAGGTGTGTTGGAGCAGGCAGGAACGATGGCAGAATAATACTCAGGGTACCCCTAATAGGTCCACTAAAGTACCCTCTGTTGGATTGACTTAAAGTTTCAACAACGACTCATTAATTCATTTTGAATTAATTTTAACATTTGGTGTTTTTTTTTTTCAGTTGAGAAAACACTTATCTGTTTTTTTGCTACCTCTCAAGGCGAAGTTGCCACTCATAACATGGTGGACGCGCTGACGTTTCGTTAGTAACCAGCAACGACGCTCCTCCCTCCCGTGTTAGCCTCTTCTGATTGGCTAATCAGCTAACCCACTCCGCCTCCCTCTGGTGCTTTACTGCTTTAACCGTTACATTGCCCTCTGTTGAGCAGGAGTCCATCATAAACCACAACCGTAGATCTATATTTCTGTCTTTGTTTTACTTAGCTAGATAAAAACGATCGAGATCATCGTCCACCTGCAGCTCAGGAGTTTTTCTTTTTTTTTTTTATAAACATCTATTGTAACGTCTTTTATTTCATTGTTTGACAAAACTAAGCCCTTAAATTAGAGAGCTTTAAATGTCTCATCTAGTTTTAGGCTCAGAGCCACCTACTGCAGTGCAGCAGCCGTTAGCCGCTAGCTGCTGCTAGAGAGAAAGGGGGGGACTGCGCAAAAAAACCCACCGTCAGGATTTGTGCCGGCGTGACGTCATGGGGATCCACAGGGCTCTCTGACAGGATCGAGCAACGCCAATCACCGTTGGAAGAAGTGTGTGTGTAGGGGGGAGGTACATGATCATCATCGTTCAGCCGGGCCGGAGGTGTCGAAGGGCGACTCTTTGCCACACACTGTCCGGGGAAGAAGCGATCTAGGCTCGAAGATTTTGGCTTTGGTCCACCATGAGAGCGCTTCCCATCTGTTAAAGCGACTGCTACCTCTATTTTTTTTGTTAGAGAAAGAAAAAAAAACAAAAAACACTCACACACTGGGAGCGAGAGAGAGAGAGAGAAGGGATAAGCAGCCAGACAACAACTATACTAATCCCCGGGACGGTCACATTGACGGCGGAGGCTCCGAGCCGACAGAAATGAGCAGGGGCCGCACGAACTGGATTAAATGATAGCGAATAAAGAGCCGCAGCGCACAAAGCGACCCTGAAGTGTTATGCCCGTTCGGCCGTGTGGTCTTTATTTGACTGGAAATGGGAGCTTTAACAAGCAGACAGAACATAGGCGTGGAAGAAGTGGACATTCCGTCCAATTCGGTGTATCGTTATCCGCCGAAATCTGGTAAGTCAACAACAGGTCGGCCTGGGTTGGGTTGCTGCTCCAAAGATCACTGCAGACAGTTTATTCTGAGCACCTTCAACAAACCTGGTTAACTAACGGGCCTGCAGAGCACCTCCTAAACCATCTTCTGTTACAATTAATGCTGCAGTTTTAGTAACAATTATACGTAGGACTTAAATTTCTTATTCCAGTTTATTTCTAGAAAAATACGATTAAGATATCGGCTAGACAAAAAAACTATCCTTTTCCACTTTTTTTTTTCTAGCAGTGGCGTCACCATGGGGTGGGCGAAGGGGGGCAATGGCCACTCGTATAAATTGGATTCCACCCTTGTCAGATAATGGCATATAAAGAAATGTTATGTATAAATTTATGAGAATCTTTGATAAGTTGCAACATTAATTATCTCACTTACTCATTCTGTTTTTGTCTTTTTTTGAATCACTCCTTCCTGGCTCTGCCTTGAAATTATACTAGGATAACTTATTTTGAATAAATAAAATAAATAAAAAGGGGACATTTACGGTCTTGAAATCTTGGACATCAAATTTTGCAAAGGCAGACAAGAAGAAAAAGCACAAAATACATAAACATAATATTTAGACACTTGAAGCCTGAACCTACTGACTGGTTCTTTAACTTATAATGAGGATCAACAATTTTTAATGAAACCTAAGTTTCTACCATAACGACATACCTTACTAAAAATTTTGAAATTCATACAATACTTTCTGACTGTGCTTTTTAGGTCACTGGTGAATAAGAAGCTCTGCTAAATATGGAATAACAGACTTAAAATGTATGATTTTGCTGGTATTTTTTTATAGCAATTTTGTTCCATCTTTAGATTTATGATTGTTGGTGTAAAGCACTTTGATCAAGTGTTGTTTTTAAATGTGCTATATAAATAAATTTGACATTGACATTGCACAGATTCTCCCGAATCAACCCCCTTGAAACTGTGAAAATGGTGGAGGGAGGATCATGCTGCCAGTTCACAATTCTGGACTTCTTTGCGCTGGTTCATCAGAACAAATATGAATGGTGTTGAATGATGCAAATATCATTGAATTGATGACATTGAAGTTTCTGTTCCTAATGTGAAAAATAAAGTTTAATGAATACTTTTGGAAGGAATTATGTGATTTAAAAAAAAAAAAAAAACAGCATAGCAGTTTAAATGCCATGTGTCTTTTTTTCTTTGCCACATCATGCTTAGCTTCTCTGCCCTGATTTAGGTTTAATCCTATTTTAGCCTCAAAAACGAGACTGTGTCTGAACACGTCAAGATATTACTCTTTGGAGCTAAGGCTACATTAGGCATAAAGTAACATGACATTTCTCCCCAACAGAGGTCTGAAACCTCAAGAGATAAATGTTGAGTGTCGTTTGTTCAAACCTAATTGCATAATTTTGTTCTTAAAAAAAAAAAAGCAGTGAAAGATAGAGGAGAAATGTTGATTTGTGGATGCCACTGTTGCCACGGCAGCTGTGTGTATTGGTAGCCTGAAGCAGAAGGTGATGGTGGCTGCAGCCAGTGAAACTGATCTGTCAGCCCCAGTTCCTGTCTGTGGGATCTGGTGACAAGGCCACTTTTCCCACCTGCTGCAAATAATAAGAATGTGATGAAGAGCAGAGACAGGCAGCTTCGTCAATGAGCCTTTCCCCCCCTCCAGCTGTCATTGTGTGGAAAAAATATCATTGAGAGAAGCTATAACTTCGTCCACAGGTGGAACCCTCACTTGCTGGCTGCTTGTCACGAGTTGAGGCGATGAACCACCATTACAGTCTTATGATATTAGCCTGACCTGTCATTAGAAAGCAACACGTCCATTAAAGTTACTTGTTGTCCTCCTTGAGTTTCTAAACATCTGAAAGGCTGCTTACTGACTTTTTTCTAACTTTTCTACATCAAAGAGTGATTTGTTCTCCCCAGCAATTAATTTTCTATTTTCTTTTACCAGTTTCATAATTTAATTAATGGACTAAAACACAAATCTGTATTTTAGGCCGTTTAGACTCATATTGGATCTGCCTTTTCAACTGATAGAACCATGTCTTTCATATGTTCTTTTAAATTTTTTCTCACACATCAAATACATTTTTCATTAGAAGGGCACCAACTCTATAAAACGAAGGCACACCTCCCTTTAGATGTGAAGGTGTTACTGTTTTAACAAACTCTGTCATTTTGGCTTCATTTTGTGGTTGGTAAATTATAGCAGTATGGGATTTCTGACCACGGTGTCAGTTCAACAAAAAGAAAAAAAAAAAAAAATAGCCAAAATTGCCAAAGATTAATGAGTCAAAAGTAATACATGCAAAGTCTGTAGTCTTTCTTTGGATTAGTTAAGAAAAAACAACCCTGCTGCACCTATTTGTTAGTAAAAGGAAGAATTTCTTGCATGATAAAAGTTTTGCACTCAAAAACCTCTACAGTTTTCTCGGTGGTCTGGCTGTTGACTCTGCTTCAGCTGTTGGTTACAGGTAATACAACTGTGTTGTAGCCTCATGTCCCAGCTTTGTGTTTTTCCTCTTAGTAAATTCAGGATTTCAGTTCATAATCTTGTGGAAAAAAAATAATTTCTTCCAGTTAAAGATAACCTATGTTTTCTGAGGAGGTCGCCTGCATTTCCTGTACAGACGTATCTTTAAAGCAAATGTTCTCACCCCCCTCCTATTCTGTGTTTAATATTCACTTGACACATTCACTTTCAAAAGATTATAAAAAAAAAACAGTCTCTTCCTGGATTTCCAGATGGTGCCGTTACTTTCCTGTGTTAGTAGGTGTGATTAAACAGGCTCTATTTTTGTCAGAAAAAATATTCTGACACAAATATCACCTGTTTTGTATGTAAATATAAAATTATTTACCTGCTTTGAAAACCAAATGAAAGGTGTGTTTCTTGTGATTGTCATACTTTCAAAATTGTTGGCTTTTCTGTCTCTGGGATATGATGATCTTTTCACAAAATACTTTCAATATGGTGCCAAACGGAGCTGGATTCAGAAATAAATCCCTCCAACAGTGTTATTTGTACAGTCAATACAAAGTTGTGCAGCAATTTGTTAATATATATCTGAACACTGAAGCTTTAGTGACTAAAATGGAGTGACTAAAAGATTCTTGCTAAAAGCTAAAAGCAGAAGCATCTTACTTTTAGGAACTTTAAGTAATATGTGCTATTGTAGTTATTTCAAACACTTCAGTAGTTTTTGTACACTTTAAGTTATAAATTGCTGCAGGCCCTGGTGAAGACTTATGCGGAGCCATTTCAGCCAAAGTTAAATAAATAAATAAATCTAGAAATGAATAAATATAAATAGTAATAAAGAAGCCAATTACTTATTTATTTATTTCCCTATTTATTTAATTTTGGCAGAAATGGCTCCCCCATGATACTGGACCATTGATGTTAAAACATGACAATTGACATAATTTTTTTTCTTTTTTTTTAACCATGGCTATAGTTTATCCTTGGATTTAAGTTCCAAGTTATTCCTTAAGGTATATGGGTTTGAATTTTATGGTTTCTTGAAGAACTGCAACTCCACATCCTATTTAAACAAGGTTAAAGTACCACAAAAACTAACACTAACCACTCAAATAGGGACATTTTCACCCTCTCTAAGGCACTTATGTTCTTATCATGTTTTTTTAATCTTGTATTGTTTCAGATTGGTCTAAAAGTGATTCTTTCATTTTCTTTTTGCAGGGAGTTACTTTGCCAACCACTTCATCATGGGAGGGGAGAAGTTTGACTCTACCCATCCGGAGGGGTACCTGTTTGGGGAAAACACAGATCTTAACTTCCTGGGGAGCAGACCAGTAGCAGTAAGTTTCTTCACACTGCCGATTAACTATAAAGTCTACTTTGAGTGAGATCTTCAAGTGAAAAATAGTCTAACTTTATCTTGATTTGTGGTCGTCAGGCTTTTTGTTAGTACCACCTCACCACGTTTACTATTAATGACCATTTTTGCTCCATTTAAGTACATCTGTTTCTAATAATATCAAGCGACGCTGTTTCTTAAGATGTTCCTTGAAAGCTTGGGAACCACTATTTTAGCCCTGTTAGCTAATGTATTCATTTATAGTTGAATACATTAGCATGCATATACATCTATTTTTTCCCCTCTGTTTGAAGTTAAATCCAACCAAACTTCTTTTGTTTTTAGGTCAATTAGAGCGACCAAATTTATTCCTATTGGCTAAATTCCACGTTAATGAGAGAATATGTCAGAATTATGTATTAATGTCTGCAAACTCATTGTACTGACTAGCATATTGATTTGTTCCTGCTGTGATGTCAAAGGGAGTTGCTGACTTTTTGGCTTCTTCAAAGTCAATTAACAGCCTGTCAAACCATCACTGATTGAAATTTATTTAATCTTAATAAACTAATTAGACAGAAAAATCATTATCTGCTGACTCAACGTGCAGTGAGACTGACAGGTGACACATTCTCTGGAGGGTTTGTTCAAACTCAATCAAGAGCCTGAAGGTCAAACTGAAGAGAGCTGCACAGTCAAAGCGCTGTTGCCTGCAGAGGAGAAGCAGAATTTGACACAGACGAGCGGAAGCTGATATAAAAATGCTTTACTCTGTCTCTCCCAGCACCAATCTTAGTGCTTCTGCAGTTTCTGAATGTGGGGGCTAAAATTAGGCGAACAGTCTTCCCTTGATTTCCTGACTGTACAATCCTTCAGTGGGCACAAGACTCAGTGTTGGGTTTTTTTTTTTAAATTGAATTTTATTTTTTGCATATGCAGTTTTCTTTTTTAAATGCTTTACCAGCATTGTATAATGGTGTTTGGTTTCACAGACTTGAGCCGCAGTTTTCTTTCTGTCTACTGCACCACACTGGCGCCACAAGTATGACAATGGCTCAGGGTATATTTATGGGTTTCTCAGAAAGTCATTCTTACACGACGCAAAAAGAAAATGGATTTTGCGCCACAACAAATGAAATTGCAGAGTGGTTGATAAAAAGTAAACTCTTAGACATTTCAAGAAGGAATAACAATAATTTTAGGGAAGCAATTGTTAAGGTATATTCTGCAGTGAGGAAGATGCTTCATAACATTCATAACAATTTTACAAACTGTTGCCATTGACCTCGTCTGTATACCAACATATTCTGCACACCAGGAAGTCTACAGCAGAAGATCTGAAAATATCAATAAATCAAGTTTTTTTTTTTTTTTTTTAGGACCTTGTCAGTACGAACAGGTTTACCTCCTCAATGTTATGATTAAGTAACATTAGAACAAACGCAAAATCCGCCAATAATTTCTCAATGGACTCATTGTTCTCACAGAATGGATTTTACCATCCACTGCTGATATTTTTGGCTTTTTATGCCAGGGCAGCAAGGTCAGCCCATTTGGAAAATGTTCAGTGTTAAATGACCTGAGAGTAAATGTTGTGAGCATTACATGCAGACTTGTCCAAAAGCTGCATGTTACGAGAGATTTAAAATGTATCCCGTTTAGTGACTGTTTTCACAATCAGAACATGTACAGAAACTCATGATGCATTACATAATTTTTAACTGCAGGGCAAAAGGAGATGTGAAAAACCCAAATCAAAATGGTTCCTGCCAAAGAATAAAATGGATTTAAGACGTGTTTGTGTTGCCGTATAAAACTAACGAGACAAGTCTGTAAATTTGATCTTAGTGTGAACATAGTACAAGTACTTAACATCTCACAAGACCAGACGACTATTTTAGTTTAGATCTCACAAGAAAAACACAAATCAATTTTTATAACATTTTGCCCAAGTTCTAACAATGTAATCTTAGTTTCACAAATCAGTCTAGAAACAAGTTTAATTAGAAAAAGAAGAGGTTTAACTATTCACAAGTCATGTTTGTATTGTTCTAATTCAAATGTATTTGTAATTCTTGTGTTTTCACAAGTAAGTTTGTCTAAACATTCTGGTCTACAGTCAAAATTTAGTTCTTTGAAATAAGCATTTAGATTAGCACTAATATGAAGCCAATAGCTGCAGATCTACAACAGAGATTTTGTGCCATAAGATCCTGTTATTCACAAAAAAAATAACCAGTTCAACTGCTGTAACTTATTGTTAGGATAAGTTTTTTTTATTTGCTTGTAATGTTGGGAACTTTATTTTTTATCATCAAAACTACTGCAGACATTCATGTTCTCCCCACCAATAGGTTTGGACGTTTACTTCAAATGCCACAATGTTAGTTATTGCAATAATTTGGTCAAATTGCGTTAAAAACAAAAACAGAGCCGTAGGCTGTTGTACCGTGAGTTTTGTGACGTACATGGTTTCCAGTGAGGTTTCAGTGAATGGCCCGTTTCAGCACCAGCTCCTGTGTTTGTTTGTGTGGTTTGCAGGCGTGACTCCTGCTGAGCCCAGATGTGTAATAATGCTGAATATGGTGTTATTCTCAGCCACACAAACACCGTTAAACACACGGGAGCTCAGACGAGGGGTTGTACTGTCGAGGTATCCCGACCACATCCTGCACATTTCTTCTCCTGAGATCCTCAAACGACCCCAGCTCTCCCCTTGCGCTCATTCAGCAGCTTTTGGGTTCAAACGCACAGAGAAAGAGTTGCTGAGAAATAAACCAGAGACCAGAATCCAAAATAAACGATATGTATGGAGTTTTACGGCAAGCCATTTGCGTTAACATTTTATATCCTTGAAGTTTTTCCTACTGTTTCTTAACTTCTTAGCACTACTGCAGTTTGAAATTTGTTCACACTTATTCAATACTTTGTGGCAATAGTTAAAGAAAGCTGTTACTAGTAACTTAACATCACATCCCTGGGCAAGCACTGAATTTTGAAATATAAATTGACTAGTGTAGCTAAAAAGTGTCAATAATTTAATTGGCGCATATTGTGGGATTTTCTAGTTATGCAACAGGCCAAAATTAACTTCTAGTGAACTAGCAAGCTGTTCTATCCATTAGGGATGGGCAATTATCATATTATTTATTATTTATCATTTGTTGTGATTCATTTCTTATCATGATGAGAATTTTGATTCATCGTTATCAGGATAAATACCAATTAATGACATTTTAAGAAAAACAGGATTGTTATTTTTACTCTTTACTCCACTGTGTTTTCAATGAGAAAACCAATAAATATCAGTAAATGTAAAAATGTAACTTAATGCATTTCAGTGATGGAAATCACTCTTCTTCATGCGTCTTGAAGAGTGATTACAACTGGAGATGTTGTTCAGTAGCAATATTTGCGATTGTTATATTATGCTGTCACAGCCACAGCCATACAGTAGGCTAAAAAAGAAATGAAACAGTTCTTTTTGTCAATTTTATTGTCACAATAGTAGCACAAAACACTGTGATAAATTGTATTGTGATAAAAAAAAATATCACATATCACCTACCCCTATTAGTAACTTGGTATTCTTCAGGTTCACCAATAACTAGTAAGAGTATAAAATTGTCGACTAGTTGACTAGTTTGCATTTTGTGACACTTGTTGGAAAAATTTTATCTACTAAGTAAGTTTTGCCATTGTGTTTTAAGGTAAATATTCTGGCTGATATCATGACTATCAAGACTATGTACGCAAATGACTTGCTAGAGTATTTATACTAATTTCACATTAGTATAAATACTCTAGCAAGTCAATCACAAAGTCAATAAGTGGGGCCAGTTGGAAAAAGTGTTTTTACTTTCTTATCACAGACCAATTTAGTGCTGTAAGAAATTCTGTCTGACCCTGGAATGTTTTTCTATACTCTGGTCTTGTTTAGTACAGAAATAAGAGAGAAAAAAAGAAAAGCTGACTTGAAGTGTCAGCTTTGTCCCTGAAAAGACTCAGTCTGAGCATTTTTTTTAGCCCGGACTCAGCACTTGTCAGCACCAGCTGCATCTGTGCTGACCACCCAAAGCCCTTTGGCGTTAAGGTTAAGTCGGATAGAGCTCATTGTGCAACCCTGAATTTGCTGCGGTCAAGAAGAAGAATGCTGGTCTGGCTTAGGAGAAAACAAAGTTCTCACCCTCCTATGTCTCATAACATGTATTTTACATCTAAAATTTGTTTTCTGTTTTGTGTTCAGTTCCCGTATGCAGCTCCTCCACCTCAGGAACCAGTAAAGACGCTACGAAGCCTTATAAACATTAGGAAGGATACGCTGCGGCTCGTGAGGTACGCGCATGTCATTAAACAACTTGTTCAGGGTTTGGTCAACCTTGCTATTTTTAGCAGGGTTGACCAAAGTAAAACTGATATTTTTAGAGGCTGTGTTGAATCATTCATGCTTTTTTGTAATGCTGACCTGCACGTACTCATGTCAGAGGTAAACACAAGCTGTTTGTCTTGTTTTAGAACAGAACTTATAATGAGGAAAATACACATTAACATAAATATGTTAAAGACAAAATGTTGTTCTTCATCTCAGTGGATTTTTTGTTAGTTTCTTTTTCATGACTAAATATTCCAAATTAAATATATAGTCATGAAAAAGAAACTAAAGTGTTTGCACCCTTTGATTTTTTTTTGTTTTACATACACCCACAAACTTAAATTTATTTTAAAGGGGTTTAATTTGATTTAAAAATCTAATTAAACCCCTATAATGAACTCTTCTTGCTGCAGGAATTGAGGTACTTCTTACTTACACTGTCACAATACAAATTCTGCTGGACGATAAATAGTCCCAGAAATTATTGTGATGAACTATAATTGATACCATCTTCAAATAATATATAGACAAAGGCATAATAATACAAGTACACCCTCTCAAATATCAATGAACTATAATTTCAAAAGAACACTTAACACTGGAACTGGAAGACATTTTAAATATCCAAAATAAATAAACAAAACAACCGAAACGAGAAATAAAATTGATTATGAAGTGCAAATTAGCTACTTTGTACTGTGTGTCAAATGTTTACAGCATTTTTCTAAATAGCGACTCCCCCAATAATATTAAAAAGCAGCATCTCTTTCAAGATCAAACAAACTAAACAAACAAGCATTCAAATGAAAATGGTCACACATTAATTAATTTATTGCTTGTTGTGACAGGCTTATCTTGACATTTATAGCTTTTATTTTTGCATCTTTCCCACTTTTGTCCAGGTGTAGCGAGGACTTGAAGTTGCCAGGTGACGAGGCGGCGGGAAAGAACAGGGCGTGCTATAACATAGAGTTCACCTTCGATGCCGACACACAGGTTGCCATCACCATTTACTACCAGGCCATAGAGGAGTTTCACAACGGAGTGCCAGTGTAAGTAACAGTGTGTGTTTCAGGGGAGCTGATGATAATACTCTACAACAGACCTGCTTCACCTTTTCTTTTTACAAAGCTACTAAATATTTTTAGCTTTATGTGTTCAACTGAAAATACCCCAAAAGACAAACAGGTCTACGGTTTGGACTGCAATGATACATTCACAAAACAAGACACTTAAAAGTGAGTTTTCAGTGGAGAATTATCCAGTCCAAGTTGGATTTGTTCTTATGTTGACGTTTTTATGTTTGTCTAATTCTAAATGCTTCAAAAACATTTCAATTGTTCACTTTTTAATAAATCTTTCATAAACAGTTTCGTGTAGAATTATCCATATTAACCTAATATGTCCATTTATTTTTTACTCTGCGCTAGAAAGGATCAAAAGTAGTAGAGTCATTAATAAACTGTGAAACATACATTTAGTTTAACACTGACAGAACGCTGCCATCTTTAGATTTTCATATTCTTGCATGTTCGGCCAACCAGGTCCAGCTTTGCTTAAGAATGTTATCCCTCTTGTTCTGAGTGTAGGCGTTTGCATATTTTGCATAAAGAGCCGTCTTTGATTTTCGTCCAAATGTAGGTGGGTGTTTCCTAATCTCCTCTTGACATATAGAAGTAAAATCCCTTACATGCATCTTTCCCTCCTTTGATGGAAATGTATTTATGCAGAGTTTCTAGGACACTCATGCAACCCGATGTCTTATTTAGCAGCTTCAGTGTACAGAAGCAGTGAGTTGTTTTTCCTGCTGACCCATTGGTCCCGCTCTTTCTGCCCCTGTGCAGTTACCTGCCACAGGACAGCTCGCTGCAGTCGGAAACGGTGCATTTTAAGAGGGGAGTTTGCCAACAGTTCTGTCTGCCCTCGCACACCGTCAACCTCAGCGAATGGGCGGACGAGGAGGTAAGCCGCCTCACACTGAAAAATAGGCTCGTGTGAATCTGCAGGAGTGGGAAGGCAGCCCGTGCACAAAAACAAATGCTCCCTCTCCTCAGCTGCTGTTTGATATGGACAAGGAGATCTTCCCTATGGTCGTCCAGGCTGTTGTAGACGAGGGAGAAGGTAAGACGCTCTATCAAGCATCTTACCTTGATGCTTGATAGATGGCGTGAAAGCACTACGGCAGAATTTGAAGCTAAGGCGATCCACTGTGTTTTATCTTTCCAGAACATTTGGGCCACTCTCACATCCTACTGGCTACATTTGAAAAGGTAAAGCCAGGCTGTTTTATGAGGCTGCAGGAACATGCTGCTCTTACAGCTAAAACTAGGCTTTTGATTTTCAGCTTTTAATGTTTGGGTGCTTGAAATCCTTGAAAAGAATTTCAGTCAATTGTTTTCAAGGTTTGGAAAGTGCTTAATATTCAAAACTGCACAGTTTTGTGATAAAGTGCAATCAAATATTTGCAGGTGAAACCAGATATTTTAACACACCTAATAAAAAGACACAGACGTATATTTTTCTCACTGTCTGAAGTTAAATCAGAGTAAGATTTTCTTGTTCTAGGTCTGTTAGAATTACTAAAATTATTTCTATTTGGAGAGACTTTTTTGTGTGACTCCTTTTGTATTATGAGTTTAAACATTTAATTGGAGAAGGAAGGTCATTTACCTTAACACAATCTGTTTGGATTGTTTCGTTGTAATAAATATGTATTATTCCTAATGGCTCAGTGACTTATATTTTTATATGTTATTTCAGGACTTTTTGTTAAATTGGTGTTTTGCTGTTGGGCCAGTCAGCTGTATAGGGTGTGTGTTAGAGACATTTCTAAACATATAATTTTGCTGTATTTTAGTTTACCTTGTCTCTGCTGTAGAGTGTTGAATACTATCACCAGGTGTTATTAACAACAGTAATAAATAATATTTTTAACTCCAAAGAGAGGTGCTGGAAAAGTTTGGCATCTTACCTGGAAAATGTTTGAAAAGTGCTTGAATTTTACTGAAGGAAAAATGTAGGAACCCTGCACTGTAACAGCAACAAACTCTTAAATTAACACAATTCTTTGCCATATTTTCAGCATATGGATGGGAGTTACTGTGTAAAACCTCTGAAGCAGAAGCAAGTGGTGAATATACTTGTTTTTTTCTCCTCCCTTCCTTCCCCTAATTGTGTTGCTATTTTTTAATACAAAATATAAGTTCGTGTTCATGCTTGACCCCTGAGACCATCTGACTTTGTTGTGTTTCTCTTCCCAGGTGGATGGAGTTAGCTACCTGCTGCAGGAGATCTATGGGATCGAGAACAAATACAACAGTCAGGAATCAAAGGTAGAAATAAAAAACAAAAAGAATTAAGCCGTCTTTCTTCTGAAATGACAAGGCAGAAAAATACAGCAAATTGACGCAGCTGTCTCCTTTGTTAGGACGGCTCTTTTAAAAGTATCTTTTTTTGCCTGCAGGTGGCTGACGACGAGATCAGCGACAACAGCGCCGAGTGCGTAGTGTGCTTGTCTGATGTGCGAGACACCCTCATCCTTCCGTGCAGGCACTTGTGTCTCTGCAACGCCTGCGCAGACACGTTGCGCTACCAAGCAAACTGCTGCCCTATCTGCAGGCTGCGTGAGTTTACCTCGCTAAATGCTTTTTCAGAAAATGGCTTCAACTGGCAAACTTCAAAATTCACCCTTACAATCAGCTTTCTATTTTTTTCTTATTGCAAGAATTCAAATTGCATTTGAAATCTATCAATAGATTGATTGATAGCTCTTTACATATATATTAATAGGCAGACTGATATTTATAGATATCAGCGTTGTGTTCATTTCTGACAAAATCTTTGGGTGTGGGACACTATTTGAACAACTCTACAGAAACGCAGCTTTGTTGCTTAGTTTACAAATTTTTGAAGTTATTGTTGTATTGTTTTCATTTTCCTGTTAGCCTTTAGAGCTCTGCTGCAAATTCGAGCAATGAGGAAGAAGCTCAGTCCTCTGTCACCCACCAGCTTTAACCCCGTCATCACCTCCCAGACGTCGGACTCAGAGGAACATTCGGTGAGGCGTCGCTGAAACAGGAAGAAGGAAATAATATCCTGTCCTCCACTTCTAGCTAACCTTCCTGGTGTTCTTGCAGCAGGCGTCCGAGCATATCCCGCCTGGCTATGAGGCCGTTTCTCTCCTGGAGGCGCTGAACGGCCCTCTGAGCACGTCCTCGGTGGTTCCTCCTCCTCTCCATTCGGGTCCCAGCCACGTCACTGGGGTGTTGCCACCGTATAGCAGCGAGCCCCACCCTGCGCCGACCCGTTCCCTTTCGCCTCTCGACCAGTCCAAGTCCAGTCAGGGATTAAAACTAAAAAAGAGTGGTTCAAAGTGAGTCGATTAAAAACCAAAATCTTTATCGTTCAGATCTTTAAGACATGTTCAGTCAAATTCGTCAGAAAAATGCAGTTTAATGTTGCCTGAAAACAAACCTTGTTGCAGAGTTGTTGAAATTCAGACCAGCAAGAATACACATGTTTCCAAAAACTGTGTATAACAGTATTCCTATGCAGACTGACAGAGCCTGGATTTTGATTTAAGTGTTTTTCATGTCTGTATAAATATGGAAAAGGAAAAAATAATGATGGAGAAATCTGTCAACTTCAGCCCATATCACATATGCATCTTTTCTCCCTTCTTTTTTCCCTTTTTTTGTCTTTCTTTCATTGTTTCTCTCTTGCTTATCCCCTTCATCATTTGTCTCCTACATCCATTCCTTTAGTTGATTTTTCTTTCTTTTCTAAAACAAGTATCAATCTCAAAATCAGAGAGAAAAAATGTTGTACAAAAAGGGCAAAGCTTGTACTACCAGTTTGGGTCATCACATATATCTCATGTAATGAAAAGAAAATATTCAGAATCTGATGCAACTTTGTTTATTATATAGATCACTTTCCCAGAATTCCTCTGTGCTTCCGGAAGAGGAGGACGAGAAATCTTGCAGTGAATCAGACGCATGTCGTCCCAAACTGGCTGTGGACCAGCAGGAGGTGTGTTTCTGTGTCTGCATGTTTTATAAAGAATGCGAGAGGAACATGAGTTTGCACTTTTACTTTTCTGTGTTTTTAAATATTGGATCATGCAGCACTGTAAGCTCACTGCTGTGTCTTCCAGTGCGGAGTGACTCCAGACAGCGAGAACCTGACTCTCTCGTCATCGGGAGCCATCGATCAGTCGCCCTGCACCGGCACCCCTCTCTCCTCCACAATCACCTCCCCTGAAGGTACGCAAATACACAGACACAACTCCAGCCTCAAACTTTTCTAAACCTGAACCAACAAACAGAAACACTCAAATTATTACCTTTAGTTGATAACAACAAAACAGCTGTTGTTCATCAGAGTGATTCACATTTTAGAAGTCGTTGCTACTTTGCACCCAATATTATGTAAAAATCATTTATCAATTAATCTGTTGGTTATTCTGACAATTATTTGATTAATCTGGTGGAAAAAAAAATCTAGGAACGTTCTGCAGAATTTTTATTTAAGCTTATTTTATACATTATTAGAAATGCATTAAAAGATGCAAATAAATAATTGAATTCAGTTTTTCAAATAAGAAAATAATTGTTTTATTGCCTCAAAGGCAATAAGGTCATTCCTTCAGTGTATGCATCAACATTTTTAGAATAGGACACATCTGCATCTAAAAAAATACTTTTAACATCAACATTTAAAAAGCCCTTTCTGCTTGACTAAACATCAATTTCATTGAATCAATTATCAATTAAGACAATAATTTAATAAAACATTCATTGCAAAAGGTGCTTAACAGGAGAATTTCAACCATGTTAAGCTAAAACTATGCCACTTGAGGAGTTCTGGGTAGAACATATTTGCAGATAAAAATTTTTTTCTTCTTCTTAATTGCAAAATGTATATGTTTTTTTGTCTGGTTTTGGCTTAATTACTGCTCTGACTGTGTTGTTTCTTTCAGTAAATGGCTCCTATCAAACAGTGCTTTAAGCTCAGTTCATTATCCAAATTACTTAAAGTTTTCTGTCTAGCAGATTTCATCGTGTTATTACCTTGCAGCATTCACTCCTCCTGGATGTAGCGGCAGTAGAGAATCGCTAGTGTTGTTGACTTTACAGCAATCCCTCATACCGAGCATGCACGTAGCAACAGTGATGAAAAACTCCTCTTAAACAGGAAGAGACCTCAAGTAGAACCTGGCTCATCAGAATCGACTGGGGGTTTGAGAAGACAGAGCAGAAAGACAAAAAGAAACAGACGAACTGATGTAAAAGTACTTTTAATGAAAAGCAAAAAGCTCTAGCAGGAAAGGAAGAAGGTTTAGATTTTACCAGCATTATTTCAGCCGATACTCCCCATCAAGAAGGTACCGCATCCAAACAGAACACCAGACCTGGTGTAGCTTCCTTGGAAAGAAGAAAGATAAGAGAAAACATACAATTATCAGTTGAAATGACATAAGATAATGCAAATTGGAAAGTAGTAGAAAAAGAAACGGAAAAGAAAAGTTATTAGAGATTTCTCAGGATAATCTTAGAATGAGGCATGAAAGAGGCAAAGCTAGGGACAAGAAAATTAAAGATTTGATGTCCTGGAATGATCCTGCCCTTTACTTATTTAAAATACTGCGGTGGGACCTTAAGAGACCTACCTGTGAAAAAATGCCCACAAACCCTAATGATCTGAAGTAACATTGCAAAGAGGAGTGAGTCAAAATTCCTTCACACCGATGAGAGAGGCTGTTAAAGTCAGACGGGAAATGAGAGGTCGTTTGCTAAAGGTGGTTTTACAAGCTGCTGAATCATGTGGTGTACCAATGTTCCCCCATGACTGCATTTAAATTTCAGCTGGTTTTGTGGCAGATGTTAAAAATATCACAGCAGGACACCAATACAGTAATGACAGGTGAAATAGGTGGAACAAAGTCATGAACAACAAAGTTTGAATATTTCAATCTTTTGACCTGTGCTGTACAGATCTAAAAAGCTCCCTCCTTAGGGTGGCGGAACTCAGCCTTATGGTGCATTCACACCAGCCCTGTTTAGTCCGCTTTAATCCAACTCTAGTTCCTTTGCTTAGAAAGTCTGGGTTCGTTTGGGGAGTTGTGAATGTGCAATCGAACTCTAGTCTGCCTACAAACCTACGTCTCAGTTCGGTTGAAGTGAACTTTTGTGTGGTTCTTAAGCGACTGCATAAGTGGATGCAAGCAGACTGGTGACTGATCCAAAAGCAGGAAGAAAACCATTGTACTATGCATTCTGGGTAAATCCAGCCAAAACAAATGCAAGAGTCTAACTCTAGCAGGAAAAATTGCTTGTGGTCTTTTACCAAAGATAAAAGATAAATTCTTCCACCGCAAAAATTTGACGCCACTTCATTTTTGTTTACATTTTGTGAAGAACGAAGGTGCTCTCAGTATCTTCTTTTCTTCAGTGGTTCTTGGTGGTAAACAAGTTTTTCAATTAGTTTGGATCGTTTGTCACAGCGCAGTGTGAAAGTGAACTGTATCAACTGAAAATGTAACAAGCATTGCAGTTTTGGTTCCTAGTTGGATAGAACCTACGGGACTATCAGGTGAGAAAACACTATTAGAGAGAGGGTGAGTGTCTTCATGATCCGGGGGAGCTCAACGTGGAGCCACTGCTTCTCTGCATCAAAAGAGTCTGTCAAGGTGGTCCAGGCATCTGATCTGGATGCCCCCTGAATGCCTCCCTTTGGAGGTTTTCCAGGCACGTCCCTCTAGGACAAAGGGATCCTTATTTTTGTTGAGGTTAAATGAAACATACACTGGATATAAAGTATAAAATCATCCAAATCTTGAGCTGGTCCATCACTTGTATCTCCTTCTGTCCATCAGACCCGGTGAGCAGCAGCCTGGCCCAGTCAGTAATGTCCATGGCCTCGTCCCACTCGCAGCACTCTCACATCAGTGCTGACACCATGTCCTCCATGTCAGGGTCCTACCTGGCCGGGGCCGAAGCAGAGCCTGCGGGGGCCGACGAGGTGGGCGAGGTGGACGGTGAGGAGGACCGAGACGTTCCCATGGAGAGCCGAGCTGCACCGCACCAGGACGGCGTGAGTAGGAAAAGAGAACTGAAATGGCTGCATGGTGATCCTACTTATTTGAAAGAATCTTGAGATTTTCCTTTTTCCTTTATTCAGGAGTTTTCCAGGGAGTCAAAGGGACACAATTACTCTATGGCTGTAGAGGAGCAGGATTCAGAGGTCATTGCAACACAAACACAGGCAGAGTCACTTGAGCTCATTTTCAATTTCATGTTTTACAGAATTTTGCTTTCTTGTTTTCTTTCAGGGAAATGATGTAACAGAAGAGGATTGCTCCTCTCCATCAAATAGGAAAGGTAACTATGAGACTAATCCCTCACCTTTTGCCCAAAAGCGACTCGCCTCCCTCTGCATTTGTTACTCTTCAGTCATGAAGACAGAGTATGTTTCTTCTCATTAAATATTTAATCAACCGGATAGCCGAGCTGCTTGTGTATCTAAAAATAATAAGAAAAAGAACAATACACATGCAATGGCAGCATTTATCCTCTAGATGGTGCTATCTATGTTTTAATGCATTCGGTTTTGTCTGAATAAGTCTAAATCATCTGAACTTGGGTGAATATTTAGGTATTATAATCACAATAAGCTCTTTCTTTGATTGTGGTTTTTATGTTAAAAACCACAATCAATTTAATCCCTGATTATATTTAAATCAAATTGATTCTAACAGGGCTAATAAGGGACAAAAGGGCTGCTTTAGGTTTTCTTAATGATAACTTAAAGTTATCATTAAGTCTGCTGTCTTGCTTATTTTCTTTGTTCTGCATCATCATAATTATGGAGGGACAAAAGTGCCACCATTTTTGTTTAAAAATTAAAATAAACACACAGATAAATTAGGGTGTTTTCATGCCTGTTTGATTGGGGACCAAAATTGAAACATTTGTTACATTCTCAGCTGGTGCGGTTTGCTTTCACAATGCACTGTATCAAATGATCCAAACCCTTTGAAGAATTTGTTCCTCCCCTCACCTGTGGAGGCGCTTCACCAAGAACCATTGAAGGAAACAACATGAAAACCTCTGAAGAGGACACTAAGGGCAACTTCACAAAATGTAAACAAAAATGGAATGAGATTAGATTTTAGCAGTTGTAAAATTTTTTTTTGTCTTTGGCAAAAGACTAAGAGTAATTTTTCCGCTTGCGCTAGACACAGAGGTTTTTTTGGTTGTATTTACCCAGAACGCACTGCACTAGAGTCTGCTTCCTGCTTTTGGAGCGTTTTCTGGTCCACTTGGTGTTCACATATGCATTCAAATCACGTAAGAGTTCACTTTAATCGCACTGAGATCTGGGTTTTTAGGAAGATCAGAGTTGGATTGCGCATTCACACTTCCCCAAACGAACCGGACTTCCAGGCAAATTAACTGGAGTTCAATTAAAGTGGACCAAACCTGGCTAGTGTGAATGCTTCCTCAGTTTGTTACATATTGTTTTTTTTTAATTATTGTATTTACAAAAACTATGTATATTCATTTCATTATTGAATAAATAAATGAATAAAGATTCATTTATTTAATGGTGGACAGCAGATGATCTATTGTATCCATCCAACTTTCACACCAAAGTCGGTGTGCGGGTCCAACACTGCTCCAGTCAAGTCGATTGGTCTGAAGTGAGCTTGCTGTACATCTAATGTTGAACCACAATAATAATTTTAATTATTTTATGGTGAATTGTTGCAGAGGAAGCATGTAAGGAATTAAATAAATTCTGAAATAACATGAATTTCACGTTTATCATTTGTTTTGCAAATTAGTGACAGATTTATATAATTATGGATAACTTAACTGACTTAACTTATTATTTCAAAATTTCTTCAAAATTATATGTATAAAACATAAAGATTCACCCCTCCATTGGATTCTTCTTCTTCTGGCTCTCTGTGCTACATTGAATTTTTTTATATTTAACAAAGGTGCAATTTATTTGTATAAGTTTTGCCATTTTTATTTCAGTGTTTAATCAGAAAACTGCTCCTTGTTTGTGTGTGTTTGTGAGTGAGGACAGAGAGCGATTGAAGGTTAATCAAACGGTGGGTGTGAGTCAGGGGTTCTTGGAGTTTAATGCAAACATAACGAGGTTAGCTGTCAAACAGACGGCATAAGACATGTTTATGTAAATTAGTTTCTCTGTGAATGGTATTTTTGTGGGTGTTTGTTGGGACCTAGAGACTTTCCAGGTTGAGTGCACCTGTGCAGCCTGTAACAGAACGTGTGGGTTTGAAATCACATGTGTGTGTGCATCTATGCGGATAAATCCTGAATGCTTCCCATTGGTTTTGGAAAATGGACTGAAACACTGTAACCTTAGTCAACTTATGGAGCACTTATGAAAATCCAGTAAGCACTAGTTTGTAGAGAGACAATAAACTGAGGATTTGTGTTCAAAGGCAGTGAATTCATGCTCAGTTTCATATTCATAGGTGTGTTCATAGTCACCATTCAGGACGAGAACAAATTTAGTTTTTTTTACACTTTATAAACCATAAATATCCACTGACTTTTACTCAAAAGCAAACTAGGGTTCTGCAGCTGTTTAAAAAAAAAAAGAAGAAAAGACTAATCTGTCATTTTTCTAGACCAGAAGCCTTTACATGTTGTAGGTCTAGAGCACTTTCCTTATGACTTCTCTGAGAAAATCTGAGTAGTTTGTTTCATTAAGTGTTTAGTAGCGAGAGATAAGAAAAAACAAAATCTTCTGATTCTCTCACACCCCTAATGAACCACAGGTATGACTCAGCATGTTGTGGAAAATACATTTTAAACAGCTGCTTGCATCTATTTATTATTATTGAAAATTACTGATATTGAGTCTTCACTTAGTAACACCATCCACTCTTAAGAGTTTAGTTTTTTTAAAACATAGGTTTCCAGTTTTCTCAAAAATCAAGTTGTAAATTTATTAGCTCTGGTCTACAGACTATCTCTCACACATTTCTTGTTTTGTTCAAATAATTTTAAACCCCTTCAAAGTAAAACCTCTGAGAAAAAGGAGTCACTTTTCTTGGAAGAGCTGTCGGTTTTATCTTTACAGGGAAAAAAATGACACATTATTTTATCCAGCCAATATAGTATTTCAAGCCCAGGCTTGTATGTTAAAACTATTTGGCCAGAGAGAAATAAAGCAGACGGAAATGGTGCTTAAAACTTTCAATCTAATTTGAATCTTAGTCAGAAAACAGTCTGCTCCTGCAGCATGATGTCTGTTCTGTCAGTTTTCATATTGCATCATATTCATACATTTTCTTGTTCTAATTAAATCTGACACCCATTGGATACATTATGAGATCCACTTTAGAGTGCAAATGCTTTGTTTTCCCTGTCGTAGAGGAAAGTTGCTAATATATGATGTAGTGTGTGAAGCAGAAGGCCAAACTTAGAACACATTTGGTCTAAATTGAGTCCACACTCTGATCATTTAGCAGAAAACCTTCTAAAGATGGCTTTTAGAGATGTAGTTTATCTCCAGTTTCCGTATCCACCAGATATTCTTCTGATTGTTGTTTAATCATTCTCCACTCCAGCATGGCCTCCTTCCTCCTCCTCCCTGCTCGTCTCACCCCTCTTCCCTCCCGCCTCCGCCCCCCTCACGCTGTGCCTGGCTGCTCTTGTTTGACCTTTGCCCTCGCTTGCAGGTGGGCGGAGCAGGTGTCCAGAGTTGGCCAATAACAATCAGGGCGTCGCCCACTGTGACACGCCCTCTTTGGGGTTGGATAATGAGCAGGCTCCCGACAGCCGATTCGCCGGTGAGTGGCAACCTGTCGAACATGGACCAATGAGAGCTTGAGGATAGAGGAAAGGAAACGTGAGAAGTGCATGACTCGGCAGCCGCAGTCAAAAGTGTGAACTTTAAATAAAAAAGGAAGTTACTAAGAGGGTTTTTATAGAAAAGCGTGAAGATTTGGTGCCTTCCTTCTTCTCTTCATCCCTATCCGTTGGTGTTGTGGTTACTCCAGCGCTTCATTTTTCCAGTACTGATTAGTTGTGCACTGTTTCCTTCCTCTTCCTTTGAGCCGAAGCCCTGTGTGATGTGAGCATCTGTCGGGTGTCCGATGAGTGATTTCCGCATGCAATCATTTAAAAAAAAATCTATGAATTTGTGTGCGTGTATGTGTGTGAGTGAAACTGGTATTTCTCAATGATTCAAGTTCATGTTCGGTGTCTGCCAGCTCTAAGCCGCTTCGCAAAAACATCTGCACATCCCGTTGTGATCCATCATTCTGACTCCTCCATTCTTTCCCCCGACCCTCCCTGTTGGTTCACTGTAAGAAGAGCTGAGGGTTCTTGGTTGGAGTCTGACTTAATTTACAAGTGCTTATGCCTTATAACCAATGATCAGAAATTACAATAACAAATAAAAATGAACACAAATGTTGGTTTTCTGAAAATGATGCTTAGTATATGATGAAACACTCCGTTGGGGCTCCTTTTGCATGAATTACTGCATCAGTGCAGCGTGCCATGAAGGTATTCAGTTTGATTTTCAAGTGAAATGTAAAAAAAGACACTACTTTCAAAAGGTTTGGTCAGTTAAGACTTTTCTGACGTTGCGTAAGTGGCCTAACACAAGTAGTGTGACAGTTGTTGCCCAGTTCCTAGGTACTTAGGGGTGTTATGACTATCGAAGCTCCGACTCAGCCTTTTAAATCTCCAGTAAACTTTTGAAAAGGTTTTGATCTACTGTCAACTAAAAGCTGTATTCTTTGCTGTTGCTTGCACACCTTTTTATACAGCAGTTTTTCCTTCCACTGAACCTGCCTTCATTATAGTGAGTTGCTGCACTCTATGTAGAGACTGTGCTATCTGGATTAAATATGTTTTTTTCCTTAAACACACATTTTGATTCGCGCTCTACGAGTTCAAACTTCCCCAAAACCTTCAGCTTTGCATCTTTCTTAATTTTAAACCCTTCCGCTCTCAAGCTCCCAGACTCCCCCCATCCCCACGATGATGTTTTATGCTGAACGTTGTGACATGTTTCCTACTTGTGTGTCGTAAAAGTTCTGTTATTTCTCTGTTTCTCTCCTTCTCGATCCTACCATCATTGTTCTCATCCTCTTCTGTTCATGTTATTTCCTGCCTTTCCCCCCCCATCTCTCGGTCTCTTCTTCGCCATCTTTATCTCCTCTGTGGCTCTCTTTCGGATGGACAGATGAGGAGTCGTGCCCAGTGCACATTGAGGACTAGGTATGGAGACATGGTTAGATGAAGGATTAAACATCATGGGGACAAATTTTATTTTTCCTAGTTATACATAGAAACAAAATTGTAATAGGACTAATAATCACAACCCTGCAACTTTTTCACATTTTAACCTGATTTTGCCTCTACAAAATAGTTTGCACGTCTCCATCATCCAATTCAACTGCAAAAGGTGGTTTTATAAAGTAATGAAAGCATTTTTTAGGTGTTTCTTATCTATTTAAAATCAAAACATACTTACTTTTCTATCTTTACTGGGTACAGAAATTAAAGGAAATGCCGTACGTTGTTTCCAACTGATTAAAGTGATTCTAACGAACAATTGCACAGTGTGGGTCTAAATGTCGATAAAACATGTATCTTTAATGTGCCCCCATAATGTGTAGCATGTGCTTAATAGGGTGGAAAATGTAAAATTCACAGTTTTCTGCTGCGTCCTGATGCAAGCACCACGCTTTGTGTAGATAACGAAGTGCGAGTTGAAGTAATGCAACCATCTAAGGAGCGCTTGCATTGATTTTGTACCAGTTGGGCACATGACTAAAGCTGAAACAATTAACGAAATTAGTCGTGATAAATCAGGTATTGAAATTATCGTCATCTAATTTAGTGATTGATCAATCGTTAACTGGAGTATACAAGCTAAAAAAAAGCTAAAACTTCTGTAAAGCAGGTTTTGCTGTCCAGTTATCGATCAGGAATTCCAACACATAATCAACACATCAGTCCCACACTGTAGATGTTAAGTCAAGTCAAGCACTTCTAACAGGTTGATGTTAAAAGTATTTTTAGCTGCAGATGCATCCCTTGGTACAAATGATCAAGCAAACATTAACAGAATGCTATGTTGATGCATGTTAGGTAATGAAATGCTTATTTTATTATTTTAAAAATAACATATAAAAGATGTTTATTTCCATTTTTTATATTATACCTAATTCTGTTAAAAAAAAAAAGGTTCAAGTGGCTAAATATAAAATCTGCAGAATATTTCAGGTTTTTTATCTAATTAATTGATTAATCATTAGATTAACTGAGTACTAGAATAATCACTAGATGCATCCATACACCTGGTTGTATATTTGCGTCTTCTTGCGTCGTTGTAATGCAAGGCTCATATGTAATGGCGCTGGAGGGAACGATAGGGTGAATGTTCAGGTTAAAAAGGACTATACCAGTTTAAATTATGCGGTAGACTCAAACCTTTTCTCCTGTGACAAATCAGTTTACTTTGAAATTAAAATAAGTTTTTTCTTCAACAATCTTAAATCTGTTCTGTCTGCATTGATTATTTAGTGTAGAAATTTAAAGAAAATTTAACACAGTATGACTGGGTAATGGAGTAATCGTTCTGTTTCTCTCTATTTCAGACTTCATGTATCTCGGGGGCTTCAGGCCTGCTCTTGATCCGCTCTCACACCACATCTCCACCAGCAACATTAACCTGGCGGAGCAGGGGGCGGAGAACAGGGACGGCCAGAGTCCTAAACATCCCCGCCGCGGACCGCTCATCGTGTAACCAGTCTAAACCGCCCTGCCCAGTGAGCTACCCCCAGTCGGCCCTCCCCCCTCCACCCCGCCCATAGGACTGTGGGTCCCGACCATCCGTCTCAAGATTTCAGTCGCCGCTGGAAACCGGCTGGAGTAAAACAAGGAAGGAAGAGGAATCACATTTGACATTGTTGGTGCACTTTTATCACGCATTTTCCTTGTTTTATCGTCAGTGACTATTTCTGGGAATGATTATCCTTCTACTATTTCATTATTTATTACCTGTAGGGTTATATGAGAGCTCTGTATTGTGTTAGTGTCTTTAGAGAAAGACATGCTGCTCTTCTTTCTCTACCTTCTTCCTTCCTTCCTACTGATCTACCAGCCAAACAGTCAGGGGCTACTGTGATCGGCAATCTGATTTATTACTACTAACTTCTTCCTCTGTGTTAGAAACTGTGCTATGAGTGAGTGGTGGGACACTTTGACGCTAAACATCCGCTCTCACTGGACTACCTTACCGAAGTCAAACAACGCTGACCCCTCGCTTCGGATCAGGGAGCTTCATTCTCAACCTTCGCATGCAGCTTTTCATGTTTTCCTTTCCATTTCCGCCACGCTTTAGAAACTCCTGAATGTAAATTTAGAAGAAGAAGAAGAACATTTTTTGATGGCTGAGCCAAGAAACGGTGACCAAAATAACCTGGAAAAATAGACATGTAAGGTAGAATGTAGAACAGCGACGGTGGATTTCATTGAAAGGGGAATGTTCACACCTAAAATCTTCACTTAAACTTTAAAGAAATCCAAACTTTGATACACAACCTTCCATCTCCATCCTCTCCTTCATTTTAGCATGTCAGTATTAATGCGGTGCAACAGCAAGTACGACCAAGCAATAAAACAACTTGCACCTCCATCTTTTCACCTCCTGCACTAGTTCTTAGAGTGGACTGTGTTTGCACTGGCCTATTACACTTCAGACCTTTCAGTATGTTCTAATTGTCTTCTCCTACTTTGATGTTGCCATTATGAAGGGAATCACGGTGAGGAAAACCTCCTGCAGGGCATTTGAAAATGATGTAGCAAGGATTTTCCTCCACCCTCGTCCTCCCCCGAAACCTCTCTGATCTTCGCGATCCGCCCTCCTCCTCTCGTTTGTGAGCCTTTAGTTGTTTTTGGTTTTGTAAAACTTTTGATGTATATCTCATCTGTTGTCAAATCGTTTGTGTTTTAATTTGTTGCAGAACACTGTGCTGTTTCTTAGAATGTGGATGAAAATATGTGAAAATTTCGTAAAGAGGTTTACATAATCGTGCAAACATAACGGATAACTTAAGAGGAACAATATCTACAATTAATGCACTATTAGCTGACTCCTAGACGACACTTTCCGATGCATGAGGTGATGATAGAAGTAAGCATGTTAGTCTAGGTCAGCCTGCACCCTCTGGTAGACTTGATAATGGACCACTGCACAAATCAGAAGCGGTACCATGTCTTTCTGTAGTGTTACATTTCGATTGTTGGTGCCCTGTTTCTATTGGCCTGCTCAGGTCAAGACTTCTGCACTACTATAACCCAGCTGCAAACAGTCATGTGATCACAGTCTGAATGTGCAGACAGAGCTGCTTTCTAGCACCAGTCTCAGTATGATATCACAGGAAATTCACAAGACCCCACTTTTCTAGAGTGAAAATGAGAAATAGACTTAAACAGACAATAAAGATTTTGCAACTAAACGACCCGGGTGATTTTCTGTTTCCTTTTTTTTTTTCTTCTGAAACATCCCAGTGATACTGACCTTGCAACATGAAAATGCATGTCAATAAATTAAAATTGAAAAGTTAATTTATTAAATGAAAACTTTGTATTATATAGATTCATTATACAGAAAGATTTTTATTGTTGATTTCTGTTCATTTTAAGACAACTAAATTTGTTTCTTGGAAATCAGAATAAATCAATTTTATTTGTATAGACTTTGAGCAACAAAGCAGCTCAAAGTGTTTTACATTATAAAAACACAAAAATCAACAATTGAAACTTTTGCCATCATTATACACTTGGCAAAATGTGTAATTTATTTTTAATACATAAATGTAATATTATGGCACACAGTGACTGGTGATTTATCTAGGCTCTATGAGTAGTGGTGTACACTACATAAAATGATCACCGTTGCTTGTTCATAGACAATGTATTAAAGCATATTATTGGAAAACTGGGTGGAAGAAAAAGCTTGTGCAAAAAATGTGCACAAGCAAAGGTAATGCTGGAGCTTTACTGGATTTGCTGTGCAGACAGTCCACTGGTTTTTCTACCACTGTTTTTCCTTTTGCATATCTTCCCACTAATGTCCTTCAAAACATTTTTTTAGCATTGAGCTCTCATTCTGTAGACTTTGGCATTGTCATAACATAACATAAACTTTCTGTATCGTGAATCTTATTAGTGACTTGTCTGCACCTGCTGTCTGTTGTTAAGGTGTGGGCGGTGCTGCAGGGACTTTGAGGGTCCCTGACAAGCTAAAGTGAAGACAGAGAAATTAAGCTGAACCTTAACGCTTCCTGTCATTTCTAATTTTCCTCTGACGTATTTAAAAACAATCAGGATAAATCGGAAAGTTACCCTTGGAGTTCTTCAGGGGTGGCTGCAAATAAGAACATTATTCGCCATAATTTGACCTTCTTTTTTTTAATTGAAACTCATTGTCTCATTTACAAGAGAGACATGTAACATACATCAACAACAAACAATAATAATACCATCTACCTAACACTTAAAATCAATACCATATTATCATCTGAAGAGTTTTTACTAATAACAAATACAACTGCCCTCAATGTACTGAGTACTTTTACTGCATAGTATGCACACACGCATATCAATAAGCTAATATTTCTGTTTTAAAAATCACTTTTTACTCGTATTACATAAAATCCACATTTTCTGAAAGATTAAACTTTGTTTTTTAATAAGTTGTAAAACATTGTGTTCATGAATGCAATCATAAATGAACGCATGAAATTGTCTGTGTAATAAATCTGTATAGTATATAACTTTTCCATTCAATTTATAGACAATTTTACATGTAATTAAATTCATTGATTCGCTCCAGTGTAATGCTTTACTTGCAGATTATTTTTGTGGTTATTAATCAGTTCATGTTGATTATTAGGAGAGATGTGGTGTTTAAAGTTAATCGGGTTCTTAATGGTGAGAGACCGACAGGAGACAATGACGACATAAGTGGGTTTAATTGGGGAAAATGTTCATAATCTTGTTGACTGGGTGATCAAGTTCTGTTCAAATCAAATTTCTCCTTCTGTTTTGCGGTTGGCCGCTGTCCAAGCTTTGCGTCATCTGTCCCGTAACTGCACTCACATTCTGCGTACAGAGTCCAAATTTGCCATATTCCTCTTCTCAGTGACAGGAAGCTGTAAAATCGTATTATCTCTGCCTCTGAGCACACAACCTGCCTTTCTACTGAGTTTGAATTTTTGTCACTTTCCACCCAAAACAATCATAGCCATCATTGGCTGTCAGGAGGATCCAAGTTAAACTTGATATATATCAAATAGTCCACGTCTCCTCCCTCTCTAAGCTAATTATGTGCCATATATGTCTACCTTGGACGATTTTTTCCTTTTCAGGCAGGAGAGGAATTGTTTTCTGTAAGCAGCCTCACAGAAAACGCTGAGAATAAAAGACCCTCAGCTCAAACAGCAGAGACGTGCAAAAAGCCGCAGAGATGACCGGTGCTGCCTTCCTCCTGCTGCTCATCCTCACAGGTAAGTTTCTTAAACCTGCACACCCTAAAAATAATCACATAATGTTCCTTCCATGTTGTCTGGGGACTTTGGTTTTAAAAATTCCAGTAAGAGATCTTCTGGAACTTTAGAAAATAATTACTGAGCCTGCAGAATGTGATCAAAGATTTGAAATTACTTCTTAACAACGCTTAAACTCAGCACGTGAATGAAGTAATTTAACCAGAAACCTACAATCTCTGCATGATTTTATCAAAAACAAATAACAAAAAAAAAACTCTTCAAAAAATAGTAGTTGTATATGAAACTATAGTTTTCTAATAAAATTTTAAATTGGGTTTTCAACTAATTTAAGTGAAAATTGTTTTTATCTTTCTAAATAAATAGTACTAGATGTCTAGGTAGTGTAAATTTCTAGATATTTGTATTTTTTAAAATATATTTCGAATTGTGTAGTAACTAAAAGACTCCTCTGACCTTCTTATAAATTAGTTAATAAATTGTTAATAAACAATAAACTAACTAAATGTACTTTTATTAATTTCTTGAAAGAGGATACATGCAATATATTGATTTCTAGCTAAAATCTATAAACTCATATTGTATCTTTTTTGAAACAAAGAGTGTAAACACTTCATAATTTCAACTATATATGTTTTTAAAAATTGCAGAAATTCTTGACTGTTTCTTTTTAGTCAACTGTAAAATATAGAAAAACGAATGAAAACACATAAAGAGCATTAAAAATAATGACTCATGCATAACAATAAAACATAACAAAATTTAATTTAAAGAAAATTTCATCTTCCAAACAACATATATACACCATTGTAAATATTGATCATGTGCTATTTCTAGTATTTCTATAGAATGTATATTTGAAACCTCCTCCCAAAAAACCAAAAGCACAGCTAATATGGTAACAAGACAAAGCACAGTACAATGCAATATAGGGAATAAAATGTTTGTTGAAACAGACATCATATACAATACTTTAAACAAATGTATGTTAAGAATTTAACATGTAATAACTAGATTTTACAGAACAGTGTTGTTGTTCTTGAAATCTGGATTAACAGTAAATTTGGAAAATAATTACTTTAATAAACATACAATGTTTAACAGCAACATTTAAGCTTTAAAACAATAAGACTGCAGTGCAATACTGAGCTTTCGTTTGTGCACAGGATTTCCAAATAAAATCCTGCAGGATGTCTGTTCCTCTGTAGATGACGGGTCCTGCAAAGTGTGCAGCTATCAGGACGTTCTGGACTACCTGAACCTGACAGCGGACAACAATGTATTTAAACTGACCCGGCCCGTTCGGGACCACACACACATCACTGTGGTGAAGCTGGACATCATCGTCTACGCCCTCCTGGCGGTGGTACGGGCTGCACTGCAGCTTAGAGGATGTGTGATTTATCAGTTACCTGAAAGGTGTTTCAAATGTCTGTCTTTATTTTCAGGTCGAAAAAACACAAACCTTTGTTCCTTTCATCTGGATGTCAATGGTCAGTGAAAACTAAGACCTGGAAAAGTCTAAAGTGCATAGCTTGTATCATTATTTACCTTCTTGTATTCTGTTTGGCTCTGTTGTTTAATTGATTTCTACTTAATTTACTGCAGCAGTGGAACAATGAGTTCATCTCATGGGACCCGGCTCAGTTTTGTGGAATCACTGAGATTTCGGTCCCTAAAGATCTGCTCTGGAAACCAGATCTCATCATCTATGAGATGTAAGCCTACATCACACACAGACATTTACTTACATTCATACCAAAACAAACACAAGCGAATAATTTAATTTAGACACATAAATGATTTCCAACCAATCTGACTAAGGGTGCAACTTGTTAAAAAGACATTTCACATTTAATCATACTTTTTATTCATCTAAGTTGAAAACCAGTTTACAAAGACTTCATAAAAATACCAAATAACAGATTCAACAGAACTTAAAAAATACAAAACAGTTCCCAGCAAAGTATCATATGTTGGGTGGACACTCTAAATTTCTCTTAGATTTGAGTATTTCTGTGTTGCCCTTTGATAGACTGACAACCAGCTCTTCCATGACCTTGTGAGAAAACCCCCAATGTTTATTAATTAGTAATATGTATGCATTAATGCCTGGAGTATATGTGAAGTTAAAACCACTTAAAAAAAAGAAACAAGCCAAAAGAATCAGTCTAGAACAAGAAATGTAAACATATGTAACAAGTTATTAAATTAAGTTATGCTTTCCTTATTGTGCATTATTTATCTCCTCTGTTTGATGACTGGTTAATTAGTTTACTGTGTTTTCATTTTTATTAAAGTACATGCTGCTATTTACAGAATAATGATAAGCAAACACAGTTATCCTGCAGCTGTAAGGAGAAAATCAAGCCTCTCTTGGTTCAGTTTATTTCAGATTTTATGTAAATGCTCCCAAATCACAACATAAAAAGAAACATACTGTACATGTGTGTTTTGCTTCAGGATAGAGAAGGACGACTCACCTCAGTTCCTGAACATAATGGTGAATTTTGATGGCACCGTCATTGCTGGTGACGACATTCGTGTTGTCAGCACCTGCAGGATGGATGTTCACAAGTTTCCCTTTGACACTCAAGAATGCAGCATATCGATTGGTTCTGCAATTTACTGCGGTGCGTTTCTGTCAATGTTATGACTGCCACATGGCTTTTATGAATAGCCTTTCATTTATTGCCTTGTGTTTTCTCTGCCAGCAGAGAAGGAAATGCGAATTCTTCCCTCTTCAAACTCGTCTCGGGTTACTCAGTTTTCACAGCAGATCATGAAGACGCAGGGGGAGTGGGAGTTCCTGCATCTGTCTGTAAACAACTCTCTTCTTACCTATGAGAATAGAACCTGGGACATACTTATATATACAGTATGTAACACACACTTAACACCAGGTCTGCCACTCATTTTGCTGGATGATAAATTATCCCAGAAATTATTTTAATAAACTATAATGTTTTTTAAACTAATAACATGATAATGGTATAATAATGCAAGTTCACCCGATCAAAGATTAATAAACTTTCATTTTGTACAAAATACTCTACACTGGAAGACATTTTAAATATCCAAAATAAAGCACAACAATCCAAAACAATAAACAAAAAGGAAATAAAAACTACACATAACTAAAAACATAAATAACATGACTTATGAAGTTTCTGTGCATAAAATTTGCCTTCAAAAATATTTAATCATGAGAGTGAAATTTATCTAGCTCATCTTAATTGGATAATTGCTGTTGCGACAGGTTTATTTAATACCTGCAAAAACAACAAAGTGAAGAAAGGCAATTAATCTAAAGCTGTTTCTGCAAGTACGTCTCTGCTTGATAAAAATGTCTGGACAATTTTATATGCTATAAAATCCAGTAACATATTTTCCAATAGCAATAGTCTTGGAAAAATACTCTAAAATTTATAAAACCAAGTAACACAATCTCAGTTAAATATCGTGTTAAACAGTTTATATGTGTTTCCTCAGGTCACCATAAAGAGAAGGCCCCTCCTCCATGTCATCAATTTCCTGTTGCCCATCCTGTTTTTCCTCTCCCTGGATCTCGCCTCCTTCTTTATCTCGGACCATCGGGGGGAGAAACTAGGCTTCAAAGTCACGGTTCTGCTGGCCATCTCTGTCCTCCTGGTCATCCTTAATGACATCCTACCTGCCATGTCCAACAGGACTCCACTGATAGGTACACACTGTGTACTAAACACAAATCTATGTTAAACTTCTCAAACAAACGATACTAACACGGATTCTTGCTCCACTTAGCAACCTACTGCATTGTGATCTTCGCTCTGATGCTGCTGAGTCTTTTGGAGACAATCCTGGTCACATATCTGATTGAAAAAGATGAGTTCAGCCCACAGGAAAACCAGGAGAGCAAGCAAAAAAATACCAAAACTAAGAATTGTGACAAAGGTGAGAAGCATCACATCAGTAAGTCTCACATTGTTGCTCAACTTGTAGCTGCACAACAGTAGTGTCACTTGCAAAGTTTACTCTTTCACATCTCCTCTCTCTTCTATTATGTACATTAGTTTTTGAGTCCCAGTGCCTTAAATAAGAAGTCACAAAATTCTTGGTCATAATATTACTTCTCCTTTTGGATTACATGAAAGTTACAAAGTTTGTTGTTTTACTCCTTAAATTAGAAGAAAAGTCTAAATAAAGTTAGGCCATGTCGCCCAGTACATAAATATTTTAAACATTTACATGCTAAATTAAATTTTTTAAAATGTCTGTAAAGCAATGGTTTTATCTGTCTGTTTCTATAAAGTCCAGGGCAAGGTGCTTACTCTTTTTGTGCTTGTGCATGCCTTTTTATTATACTTCATATGGCTGCAGACTAATTCCTAAAATAATATCTTGCTTTTAGAAGATGAGGAGCATACCACCTGTAAAACCATCTGCAGAGATTCAGAAAAAGAAAGGCAGGATGAGATTCTTCCTGTACTTGAAGAGGTATGACATTATATGTATGCAGAAACTCATATTTTGCATTAAATGTGGCCCTACAAACTGCAGGTTTCAGTGGCAAATTTCTACCAGAATGCAGTAAAATATGGAAAACTGAAACACTATTGGGACTTTTCAGGATATTCTAAATGATAATAGGACAAACAGTGGCCTGATAATTATCTCTCAAATCTAGAATATAGAGAAATTAACATCCATAGCCAGTTTTTACATTTAATTTAAAAATAAATTGAGTGCTAAAGCAGGTTTGCTATGGTGTGGCTTTGCTTATTTGTTGGTCTTTCATTCTTAGTACTATTTCTTACTCTAATGCCACTTTAGTAGCACTAAATACAACCAGAAGTTTTGAGATTAATCTCAAAATGTCTGAGTTTTGGCAAAAATTTACTTCTGTTTTTTCAATCTAATATTCCTAATATACTGTCATATCATCTGCTTCAAAGAATCTGACCCAGGTTATTTATGCTTTCCCACACCCAAGCATGATAATAGCTAGCTACACTTGTTCATGAGTGAAGTCTCAACAGTATTGCAAATTTGTGTCAAATAGTGTCCAATATAACAAGAACAACACTAGCATCTGATTATCTCCAGGTGAACAACACTATTCAGTCAGGAGAATCCCATGTGCTGCTGTTGATCCTGGATGAGCTGAAGAAGCTGCAGAAAACTGTTTACGTCCATCCTGGCTACAGAGAGGAAAAAGTAAAATTGGTGTGTTGGGCAAAAAGAATCAACAGATCTTTCTTCATTTGCTACACCGTCACAGTTTTCCTCTTTCTCTACCTTATCTTCAGAGAATGGAAGTCGTAGAAATGTAAGCTCATTTGATCAAGTACAATTAAATTTTTTGCTGCAGATTTAGCTTGTTAATGTTAAATGTTAATATGTAAAAGTTGTCCAGTTTATCCCATTTCTGGCAGCTGATTTTACACACAGTCTGTTTTGTTTTGGACTGAAGTCACAAAGCAGACTGCATTAAATGCATGCAAAGAGGCACCTTAATCTCAACAGATAAGCAATTTGCAAAAAAGAAGCGGATGTAAAAGTGATCAAAGAGAAAGAAAAAATGTTTTCCCAGAGAGACCTGCTGATCCCTGGTAAAGAAAATTATTTAAATGTATCAGGGAGAATTTACATTTTTAATGGTGTTTCTAAAAAAATAAGATGTGCATGTTTTTAAAATGCAGCTGCACATTGTAGAAGACAAAGTATTCCACTCACAGTAGCTAACGACGAATAAACCACTAATGCGTCTCAGTAAAGTTATAAAGGTGGCATAGACATGTGTGGAGTAATAATATGAGATTCACTGTCAGAAAAGAAAATCTAATCTGTGCTTTCTTGACTGAGTTAACATGTTATCTGCAATAAATACATGAAAAAAGGAGTATTGTTTTTGTTAGTGCTGCTGTGCGTACTTGGCATATTTCAGATCCACATTTCCTTTTTATTTATTTCTCTTTGTGCTCACGCAATTCTTTTCTTTTAGATATAAACACTTACTCGAGTAATCTGACAATGATATTGATGTGCCCTAGATACAAAGGAAAACATGAATGCACATGAAAATAGATAGAGGGGAAACAACAAATTATTACCTGTTTTCTAATGAATTTGTGGACTAAATCACAAGCTTTGCATATGCTTCAGTACAACATGATCTTGTTACAATTTTTGGTTAAAAAAATGCTCTTTAGCAAACTATTGACTGCTTATAATTTATAATAGGACATGGACATATTCTCCAGAAAGATAATGTTTGTGAAATTCTTTCTTTTATAACATGGATGTATGTGGATTATTATCTTTTAATGTAAGCCACACTTATTCAAATTAATTGAAGTTAACTATCCAAATACATCACTCTGACTTTAATGAATTTATCAACTACTTGGACATTTGGAATTTAATTCATTTAAAATTTTCTCTTTTATTTCACATCCCTCCTTTTGCCATCTTTAAAGTTCTCTGCATGGTGATGGACAACAGGAGAAGACCCTCAGATGTTAATCCCAGGCTTTTAGCAAACTTTGTTGTGAAGATAGATCTCCTGTTGAGAAAATTGGATTTCAGCGCTCAGCTGCCCACAGTGAGACTGGCAGGAGACAACAATAAAACAAGTGGCTTTAATTGGGGACAGAGCTCATCATGTTGCTCTTACATTGTCTCGGTTCCATTCTAATCAAATTGTACATGTTGCATCATCTTCTTCTCTAACTGTGAGCTCAAGTCACAAGTTCAGAGCTAAATTGGTCCTATTATTCTTCTTGGTGACAGCAAGCTGTAAAGTCACATTATCTTTGGCTTTAAGCTGATGAACGTCTTCCACCTGCCTTTTATAGTCAGTTTGGCTTTTTGTAAGTCACCTGTTGCAGAAATCTCAGCTGTCAGAAGTATCAAAGCCAGATAAATAGCAGGCAATGAATGTCCACTCCCTCTGTAAGCTAATTATCTGTCACACATGTCTGCTGGAGGGATAGCTCATTTAAATGTGTTTGGTCGGACTTCGCTGAAGAGAATAAAGGACTGTCTCAGCAACACTAGACTGCAAAAAGCTCCTGAGATGATGCACATTTTCTTTTTTCTGCTTGCTATCGTCACAGGTAAGTTTTTTTAAATATGCTTTTCTGCTTGAGGAATTTATTTAATTTGATAGCAAAGCAGTAACACTTGTTTTTGTCAACATTTCAAATATTTGTTGCCTACAAGTGTTTTACGTAGAGATATAAACTAACTTTATGCACATTCAAAATGTACATATTGTACATATAATTTCATTAAAGTACTTTAAATTTATAACTGAAGTAATTTTGAAGTACAAATGTATTTACCTCTCAAACTACAAATGTTTTGTTTTATAAATAATCAGATTTTAACTTAAAGATTCACCTTAGCACCAGGATGTAGGCTTCACAACACGTCAAACTGTTAGCTGACAGAAATGTTGCCATGGGGATTGGTTAAAAAACGTACAGGTGCATCTTTTGTGTACATATTTTCAGTTATCAATAACTAAATAGTAACAAATAACTACAAACTAAAGAGAATGAATGATGGCGTAACAATTCCTGCTTTTAGTCAGCAACATTTCAAAGTGACCGTGTTCTTAATGGCCCCATTTGTTATATATCTATTCTGACATTAATTTATGAGCTTGTTACTTCTAAATACTCTCAGAACTGAAGAAGCATTTTGGATGAGAAATGAAACTTAATCAAGAAACAAGAGAAATCCAGAGGATTTCATCTTTAGCATGAAATGGATGAGAGAGAATTTAAATCAATATGGTTCATTCTCAAAGTAATTATCTGTGCAGAAAGCAAAAAAAAAAAAAAGTGAAAATTTCTATATGATTTAATAAACCTAATCCAAAAGTGCTGTATTTCAGTTAAATCCTTCAGTAACTCTTGGTATGGATTGTTTTTCTGTAGGTGGGGTGTCCTGTAAAGTTTGCAGTTATCAGGACGTTCTGGATTACTTAAACCTGACAGTGGACACCAGTGTGTTTAAATTGACCCGACCGGTTCTGGACCACACACACACCACAGTGGTGAAGATGGACCTGATCCTATATGCCATTCTCTCGGTGGTACTGTATGCTTTCTGATGTGAGGCTCATCAGTACGGATGTCCTGATTCTGATATTTTAATAGACAAAGGAATAAAGCAATATGCAGAGCTGTTTATGAATTTTTACACTGAAAATGGGTTGATTATAAAATCTGTCTTTGCAATTGGGAGCTGCAGAGTACATTGTGGGAAAGCTGATAAAATCACTATGAAAACAACGACAACAAAGATCAGTAGGTAATTTCACCCACTGACTTCAAAATAGAACACTGTAGAACAAAAACAATACTTAGGATCAGATTGGGGCATCCCTACTCATCAGATAATTAATGTTGACCAATTTTCTGAAATTGTTTATGTCCTTATTCATAGGTTGAGAAAACACAAACCTTTGTACCTTTCGTCTGGGTGTCAGTGGTGAGTCAATTCAATTGAGTTTGACAACTTTATGCCTAACTTTTATTCATATCTCAACAAATATTACCATTACAAGTGTTGCCTTCCTTTTTTGGGCAGATTTTATTTTTGTTACTTATTTTTTGCTTTTATGCAGCAATGGAAAGACGAACGCATCTCTTGGGATCCAGCTCAGTTTTGTGGTATCACTGAGATTTCAGTTCCTAAAGGCATTCTCTGGAAACCTGACCTCTTTATCTACGAGATGTAAGCCTTCAGCACACAGATAATAACTTTAATATCGACACAAATTTAGAAAATCACATACATAATGGTACAATATTTCAATAGCTTTATTTTCAAAAACTAACATAGACTTTACAGATTCTCTTCTTGTTTTCATTCATCACAATGTCTCACCACTTTTAGTAAATTTCTCCATCTGAGGCACTGAAAATATACATCCAATGTAGCCATTGGCAGCAGTCAAAACAGGCCAAATGCATAATTGGCATACAAAATGTAAATGTATTGTACTTCAACTTTAACTGAAACTTTATCGTACCAAATAATGTTTTAAGTTACAGAAAAACAAGAATAAAGAGCACATTTGACCTAAAGCATCAACATGAAGGTTAGAGGGAATATTCTGAGCAGGTTGGGTGTCACATGAGACATCTATAAACTGAAACCAGCAAGAATGAAAAAATATGGTAAATAACTTAAAAAACAAAATCCACTACATGTAAAATTTTCTTTCACTTTTAGAAATGAAAGACAAAAAATAATTTATCAGACTCACTATGCAGGTTTGAATTTATTTATTTTTTAAAATGTATATTAAAATAGTTTGCTGGACTCCCTTTTAAGGTGTATTTTTTCCTACTGTGTTGAAATTCAATCTGACAAAGTTAATCTAGAGTTGAAAATTGAAAACATGCAATGAATACATCTAATTTTTAAATCTAAGTTTAACTAAGAAACTTTATAGAAAGATCATGAGGAGTAAATTGCACCTTTAGTTTTGTGGCATTATGAAAAGCTACAATTAAATATTTGCTGTTACTGCATTTGCAGAGGTAAACATATTTATTCTGTGTTAATTTTTATTCAAATACACACAGCCATATGGATATCACTTTCAGTATAATACTTGGCAAACACAGTTCTTAGACAGTTAAAAGTTTAACATCTGTTAATTATTTCTTTGTGAGCATGAAATATGTCATCTGAATGTTCAGCATGTATGTGTATGTGTGAAAAATTGTGTGTGTAAAGACGGGTCTCTTACAGCTTGAACATTAAAATCAAGCCCCATAACAGACTAAAAATTTCATGTGTGTAGAGGTGGACCCTGCAAAGCATGAATGTTAGAAACAGGTCCCACATGTGACTGAAAAACTAACATGTAAAATAAAGTTTCAAATTGTGTTTATTGAAAGTGATTTTCAGGATCAAGATTTTTTGGGGGACTAGCTTGATTTTTTCATAGTTTTAGGAACTCTAGAAAGGGTCGGTCCCACAACCCACTAAGCTACTTTCAGGCCTCGTGTGAGACATTAACAAGGATGTGTGTGCGTGTGCGTGCGTGTGTGTGTGTGTGGGGGGGGGTGTCTCCATGTGTGTGTGTTTCTGAGTAATGTTTCAGGATAGAGAAGGATGACTCTCCTCAAAATCCATACGTTCTGGTGACTCATGACGGGACTGTCTTTTATGACGAGGACATGCGGGTGATTAGTACCTGCAAGATGGACGTCCACAAGTTTCCTTTTGACACGCAGGAGTGCAGCCTGTCCATTGGTTCTGCGATACACTGTAGTGGGTATCTGTGAGCCGCTCCCATGTTTATACAGTAAACACTTTTAAAACAATGATACTAATGAGCAATTAGTACCATTGCTGCTAAACTATGCAAATAAATTTGATTGATTGATTAATGCATGTTGAAAAAGAATAATTAACTCTTTGGAACTATAGTTATTCATCTTCAATAAATATAGCTTGCAGAAATAAGTTACTTATACTGATCTTAGTTTGAGCAGGAGTTTATCAGGATTTTTTTTATTTTGAGTATATTAAATAAATACCATGCAAAGAGAACCAAACAGATAACTTTGGTTCAGAAAAAAATCAAAAGATTTACTTTGGGTTACAAAATAGATTGGGATGAAATGGTGATGGATGGGCAATAAATAGACGTACAATTTGGTGAAGCATTTCATTGACCAAATTAGTTACACAAGGTATTAAAATTTAAATCTCTAGATGGAAACATAATAGACATTTTGAGAGCTTGAAATAGCTACTATTTGTGCCATTTTTCTCCATAAAAGGCTTTATAGTTCTTGTAAAAAATTTAATTTTTGTAAAAATAAAGTTATTGAAGTTTTTTAGCAGTCAGTTACTGTCCAAAACTGGTTACCTAGCAACAGTTGCTAAGGCAATTATGTATGAAATTGGTAGATATCTGATAGGGAATAACTGTGAGAAGTTCATGCTTATATCATCATCCGAGCGATTATTACACCAATCGCTCAGACTACTTAGCAGCTTGGACCCTCATTTAATTTTCTTTTATCTCCCAACAGTAAAAGAAATTCGAATTTTTCCTTTCTCAAATTCCTCTCGGGCCACGCAGTTTTCCAGAGAGGTAATGAAGACACAGGGAGAGTGGGAGTTTCTGAAAATGTCCGTCGAAAGCTCCAACATCAGCTTGTATGATAGGCATTGGGAACTGCTAGTTTACAAGGTAAACAACACTGAAAACAAAAATAAGTCAACAAAGGATGCAATTATAAAATAAACTCACTAAATAAGGCAATATCTAGTGAAATAGACTTAGATTTTGAACCATTAAAAGGACCAAGTGTTTTTTAATGTGTTCATTAAAAACAATTAAATGTTTCTTTGGTTTAGTGCAAAAAAAAAAAAAATTCTCAGTAGATGTCCAATTTAGCATGACTAGCAACTAACACTTAGCTAGTGACCTGTAGAAACAGCGCTTACTAATTGTCCATATTTAGAGTGACATTAGGTTACGTTTTTCTTCTCTACCTACTACCTACACATTTGGCAGATTTAAAAGAAGTTCTGCTTTTTTTGTGGCTCAGCAGGTTGACAGCAAATCATCATTATACCTGGTTTATGCTAGGCTACATCACTGTCTGTGTTTCTTACATCCATTGTGTCTATTTGATCAGTGATGACTATTCTCACATTTTTGGGGCCAAAAACTATATTTAAATTTTTTTTCAGCATAAATATGGAGGCAATTTTGATCCAGAACTACTTCCTCTCATACTCAAAAGAAGAGTCTCAAACATAAACACATAAATATAATATTCATAGCTCATAATATCTTATTTACTTCAAAGTTATGTTTTTGTTTTGCTCTATACATCTAATACTTATGAGTACAATTCAGAAAATGATTTGGGCAAACATCTGCATTGTAAATACCAAATGACAGTTGTCTTCACCAAAAATGCAAAAGTAAATTTCAGAAGTTATGATTACTTGTACCAAAGAACACAAAAAAACACTGTTTTGTGGTTGGAATGTCTTACTAACCTCCTTTGTTTAAAAAGCTCCTCAAGAAGTTCAGGAAAATAAAAATTTCTCTTTGTTTTAAAATGTTGTCAGGTCACCATAAAGAGGAGACCTCTACTCCACGTCATAAACTTCCTGTTGCCCATCCTGTTTTTCCTCATCCTGGACCTCGCATCCTTCTTCATCGCTGACCATCGAGGGGAGAAGCTGGGCTTCAAAGTCACAGTGCTGCTGGCCATCTCTGTCCTCCTGCTCATCCTTAATGACATCCTGCCCTCCATGTCCAATAAGACTCCACTGATAGGTAAAAAGCTGGGAACTGAAAGGTTTCCATTTGACTTGAGATACTCAAACAAATCTCACTAATCACCTGTTTCTGTCTCTCAGCGACTTACTGCATTGTGATCTTTGCTCTGATGCTGCTCAGTCTGCTGGTGACAATCCTGGTAACGTATCTGATAGATAAAGACTCTGAAGATGAACTCGGCTTGTGTGACAGTGGGGAGGAAAAAAACAAACAGATGAAAACAAAGGATTGCAGCACAGGTGAGATACACCTTATATTACTGTTTGTGTAATATAAAATGTGTAGTTTTTTTTTTAGTTCATTATGTATTTACAATAAATAAATTCCATGCAAAGTTTTTAAAAAGGCAAAAAAAATTCTGCAAAGTTTGTATGTTTAAATAATAAGATGTATCCATGCTCCTTTTTTTTAACAAATGTGTTGTTCTTTTAGAAGTTAAAAAAAATGGCTGCAGCTGCAGCTACAGAGTCTGTGAAAGTAAGAAGCAGCATGAGCTCTTTACTGTGGATGACGAGGTAAGCATTATGTGCATGTTCTATACAGATTATTAGGCTTTTTTGCACTTGTTACACTTTGTTTGCGAAAAATTTATTGAATACAGTTTAGAATAAACACACTTCTAATTTAGGAATAATTTATTGTTTATTTTGATTATTTTTTGGTACTATCTGACGTCTTTCTTCAAAGTTGAGTCTGAGTTCATCTACAAATCAGCACAGAGATCTGGTGCGCAGTGTCAAACAAAGTGATAGAGGGTTAATAAAAAACCAACAAATATTTTTAAATTGAGGTAGCAAATACAAGTCTTGCAAATTAAAGTAAGCAAAATAAAATCTATCCAGCCTCTTTTTTTGCAAATGTTTGTTTTTCTTAGTTTCAAACACTAAAAATAGAAATAAAATGTTGGGTTTTTAAAAATGATAATATATTTCCTAAAGCAGACATTTATCTAAAATTAAAAGTCGTCTTTATTCAAATGATCAGGTAACATTTGCAGCTCAAAACAAGTTTTATTTAGCTGGATTGTGAATAAGAATGGCTCTGTATTGTAAAGGCTGTAGTCCACTGGGCCCAAATCAAACTCCAGAACTCAACCTAATAAGTCTTACGTTATTTTATTAGTTTAATCTTTGTTCAATATATTCTGGGTGAAGTCTGTGGTCATTTTAATAATCTAAGATTTAAATAATCTTAGAACAGGATATGGTCATGATCAGAGCAAAGATTATTATGTTGCTAGCCCTCATTAACACATAGTGAGACAACACTGATTTGAGTTCCGTGTGTCTCGTACCACTAGGATTCCTCAGAATAAGAAACAAGGCAGAGATGAGTAGAACAAAGTTGTAAAATGCTGATTCAGAAAGTAAAATCCAGTGAACTGACTGCATCTATGTGCAGGTGAACAACAGCGGCCACTCGAGGGATACAAATGCTTTGCAGTTCATCCTGGATGAGCTGAAGAAGCTGCATAACATGATGCATCAACATTTTGGCCCCAGAGAGGAGAGAGTGAAGTCTGTATTTTGGGCAAAGAGAATCAACCGACTTTTCTTTATTTTTTATGTCTTAACTGTTTTACTGTTCCTGTCCTTCATCTTTATGGAGTGGTACTCTTGAAAAAAAAAAAAAAAGGAAAATTATTCATGATATTACTGTAATGTGCAATGCCGACCAGTATGTAGTGTTCTAGTGAAAGCTGACGTTTTGACCAAGGATAATGACTGGAGTGGAAATGTCACTGTAAATATTATCAGTGCTTTTAGAAGCATTCTATTTTGCATTATAAACAAAGTTTATGCAGATTTGAAATTTAAGCAAAGTTTGAGAATCCAGTTAACAAATACTTTACAGTTGGGATATTACAATCCATGTGGGTCTCAATAAACTCAAACAGAAAATTAATACATTCATGTCAACAGATGGAGACAATACAACATAATTAAATTTCCCTCATTCTTAATATCTAGACCCACTTGGCGCAATTTTTTAAACATGTAACATTTCCTTCCATTTGTATGCAGATGCCTGCCTGGTGTATTTTATGCAGCAACGCAGTGGGTGTTTTGTCCAATCTGTCCTTGAATATCTGGCTGACTTTAAAGTTTAGACCAGGCCTAAAATATCCAATATTCATAGGCTTTGTAAATAAAAATGTGTTTAAGATAAATGTTTTGTACAGGGCAGCAGCACCAGAAGATTGCTGCATGGATGACTGAAATAATAAAGTTTAAGAGATTATATCTTGTGTATGAAAAAGAAAAATGCTACAGTAATAAAACGTGTTTTTTGTTTCAGTCTGACCCTCTTGTCTTATATCATCCTTCTTTCACCTTGTAGCTCATTTTACATAATAAATGAATCATATTTATTGTCGCCAGCCTGCTATTTTGTGCACCATAATCATATTACACAGGATGATGGACATACATTTTATTCATTACAGCGAGGATCTGGTCTACTTGTGCTGCACTCCTGTTTCATACATTCAGGACATTTACAGTGTAGTCGACAGATTTGTTGTGTTTCCTACTAAAGTGAAAATATGTGAAGGGTGTTGAGCTTCAAATCACAACTAACCAAACAGTTATGGATATTGAACTTTTATTTTATCAATTAAATCAAAATGGTTTTGTTTCATTTTATAAATATTACATGCGTATTCCCTATAAAACATTTTAAATGAGTAGATATATTTGAATAGCTTATTCACTTTTCAAATCTGAAAAGGAAAACATTCATGCATTTCAAGATAAAACATTTAAAAGAGGCCATGTGAATTTGTTTTGCAGTAACCCTTTGTCATACATTAAGAGACTTTTGAATTAATGGTGCCAACCAGTTCACAAATCACCCCTTTAGGAAACATTTGCTTACAGCAAAAGCTTGGAGAAACCGATTCAATTACAATCTCGCCCTGCAGAGTCTTAAATTTTTTGCTTTGGGAATTTTTCAGCAAAACAAAGAAAACAATCCAGACTGAATATCTAATATACCACAGGGGCACGTTTCCGTTTCCTTTGTAACTTGATCTGAAAGTAAATTTGTACATTCATGCAGGACATGTGGGTGTGGCATCTGTCTGAGAATGGATGTGAGACTCATGGGAATATGAAAAACCAGCAAAAAACACCAGACCTCCAGTTGTGATTTGAACCGCCCCTTTCCAGTACTACACCATGCAGTCATCAACTGCAAAGAGACGCTGAAAAGACAAATACGCATGAGAGAGTCAAGATGCTGGTGGGTTTCCTTTTTCTGCTCCTCATCTCTGGTAAGTCTCAGGAATATTTACTTTAATGAGTTTTAAATTATTGTTAAAAAGTGGAGAAATGTGGATTTAAAATCTTTTCAGGAACTGCTTTTTATCTATGTTTATATGTTGTCTACTTGGTAGTGCTGCTGTAATAATTATGAGTTAATTAGCTGATAGCATTTTTGTTTGTATATATTTATTCATTTATTAAACTACAAAATAATCAATTTCTTCAAATAAGTTTTCTCACAAACATCCTTGAGAGATAAAGACATAACTTTTTCTGGGATACACGTTGACATTACTAAATCATTAGTGAATTGCTTTTATAAAACCCTAATGGTGTCAGCGACAGTCTCATAATGGCCACTTAATGCCCTCAATAAATTCTAATAATTACTGCATGTTTCTGTGAACCGGTGTTTTTAATGTCCTCATCATAAATTCAGAAGCAATGAATACAAACCACACAGGCGCTAATGCTTTTTGTAGTCAAAATGAAATCAATTTCATTAAAGATTGACAAAATGTCATGGCTGGTTTTGAGACATGTTTTCATGTGTTTATTGTCTACAGATGAGATTAATTCTGAGCAGAACTGCAGTTATCAGGATGTTTTGAACTATTTAAACCTGTCAAGTAACAACGAGCTGTACTCCATGACCCGGCCCGTCAAAAACTACAAAAATCCCACGTTAGTGTCACTGGAAGTTCTGCTCTATGCCATCCTAGATGTGGTAAGTAATCAATTATTTTTAATATCTGATAGGTACTACAGATTTTTTTTTTAAGTGTTTGCGATTCATCTACATGTGAGAAATATAGAAATATGCAAAATAAGGAAAAGCTGTGACAGGAAATAAAGGCAGACACAAGGCAACAGAGAATGGAGCCAAAAACTATGATTCTCTCCAGAGAAGAGTAATGATGAGCTCATTAGCTCATGAGATAATGAGTTTTAGGTTACATTAGGGATACCTAGTAGACCTACACGGGGATTCTTTATTCCCTAGATTGCAAACCCAGTCTGATTAATAAATGCTGGTGACAAAATAGCTTAAAAGAACAAAACTATTGACACTACTTTGGATTTTTTTTTTCTCCACAAACCAGTTTATGCTTCATTTCTGATAACTATTACAGCTGCAGCACAATGCCCTCTCCTTCATTTAGCTCAGACACAGCGTATAAATGAGCCACAGGCACAGCAAATGATGGTGTGATTTTTTTTTAAAAAAAGGTGACTTCTGTAAAACAACATTATGTCTAGAGATTTTCAGACATTTTATGACAGAAGAAATAAAAAAAACTCTAACTAAAAACATGTTCTTAACTGAGAAACTTTATGCTCACAAACAACACCTGGCCACTCCTTCCAGTAAAGATTAGCTTTTAAGTGTTTTGAAATCCTGAGGCAAAAACTGTCTCCAGTTCAATTCTTTTCTTCCATAGCTGTACTTACTTTTGCTGAGCTCAACTTGACTATTTAGGGATTTAAATACTCAAAAATTATTTAGAAATAGTTTGTTTATTTATCTATTTATTCTAAAAGGAGGAATGTTATTTTAAAAATTGCACCTATATCTCAACAGACCATGCTGCTTTTAAAGGTTTCTCCAACATTTTCTAGAAAACCATAATAGCCTGCAGTTCACCACAAGTACATAACAGCTTTCCTCAAAAGGAGTCTTGTGCATGAGCTATACAATAATAACTGTGATAATGCAGAAGAAGACAATTTAGAGTTCATTAGAGGAATTGAGTTGAAACGCTTCCTGTTTATGACTGGGTTAATGCCCAGTAATGTTATTTTAATCTAAACTTCACAGTGTGTGTTGAAGGATTTTGCATTACATTGTGATTTTGCCTCATGTTTTATTCTCTACAGGTTGAAAAAGACCAGAAATTTATTCCTTATGTGTGGACTGTCACAGTGAGTTCTTCTGAACAAATCTACCATCTGTTAGAATGGAAACTCTCAGATTTTCTGAGAAATTTGTCTTTAACACTGTTCTCCTTTTCTTTATTTTTGTTTTCAGAGGTGGAACAACGAATACATTTCTTGGGATCCCGACCAGTTTTGTGGAATTGATAATGTTTCTCTACGTACTGAAGTTTTATGGAAACCAGATCTTACGATTGAAGAAATGTAAGTATTTATATGTGAATTAGTATAGTCCTGCATGTGGTGTAGAGACATCAAGAGACCCTCACACTTTGCCACTTAAAGTGTGAGTGGCAATATTACATGTAATATTGTAAATAAATATTAGAAGCCTTTCTGAATCTCACATGTGCCACTAAATGCTAGATGTTTTTCTATTGCACTTTTGTCTCTTAAGATTAAAATATAAGCTGGTTTCTGCAACTTTAAGAGCAACTATATACATTTGGTGGAAGATTGTAAACTTCTCATTTTCAAGGAAGAGGTACAGTGCAGGCTTGTAATCTTGCAGGACAGAATAACTGGCTAAGCTAACCAGCTAACCCACTTATTCACAGGAAATTGATAAAAAGACAAAAGGGGTAAATACACTGATTGGCTGGTAAAGCTCACAGTCATTGCTGGTCTGTCTTACATGCAGAGTATGAAACAGGGGATTATTTCTTTTGCTCCACTGCAAAAAGTGTTTTACTTTGCAATCTATCTTGGACCAGGAACAGAGGACAAATAATTTGCAGAAAAAGTTTGATCTGAGGGCAATGGAGACTCATGTTCTGATGATGGTGCTGCTCACAAAACGATGGAAAAGATAATGATAGTGCTGGAGAAAAAGGCTGTTCCAGAGACAATGAGGGCTGCTGTACTGGAGGCTCAGCAGGTGGAGATAAATGAGATGCTGGAGGTGACAGGAATTACAAATATGTAGGTATATAGGGGTGCATCCTGTGGAGGAAATAATGATTAAAACAGAGAGAGGATGACAGCTATAGTGAAATTATGTATCCAGACATGGCGCAGGAAACCATGATGCTTGTGACAGCGCAGGATATTTCTTCTAGGGAAAACGGACGAGCAGAATCTTTGACAACTTTACCGTAAAGAACCCTGCAAAAATGCTCTGTAAAGGCTATGTTTCTGTTAAAATTTTTTAAACTCTGCAAAATCACAAATTAAATTAGGGTACTTATTGCTTGTTATAAAGTTTAGAACCTATGAATGTTAGTGGCAATATTTATTATCCATTGCTTTGTCATGTGTGAACCCCAGGCTTTTCAAACCTCCATAATCACTTAATTTGTTTGTGTCTTTTTAATTTATGCAGGACAGAGAAAGACAAAGCCCCTCCCAGTCCTTACCTCACCATCAACAACAAAGGAGACGTTGAAGTTCAGAATGACCAGGTGTTAGTGAGCACCTGCATGATGCATATATACAAGTTTCCTTTTGACATTCAGAGCTGCAACCTCACCTTCAAGTCCATCATACACACGGGTGAGAACGCGTTTCCCACACATCTACGAACGTTTTACACATGTGAAATGTTAAGCTGTGATGGGATTGATCATGTTCAGGACAGTCATAACAGAAAACAACTGTTGACTGGCATCAACATTACCTGACTGCAGTAATTGACTGCTTCTTTGTATGTTTATGCTTCCCTCTTGTCTAATTTCCTCCTGTTAGATGTGTAATTAGGAGGGTAAATGAAATTAACCAAGCTGATGTGGAGAACAGATATATAGCCAAGGAAGCTTAACAGGGAATTCTGATTAGTAATATTCAGGTGGCTTAAACTAATCATCAATTTGTTTTACTTTTGTTAGCTTTGCTATAAAATGCATAATGATGTAAATGTAAATAAATGGAATAAAAACTAGTATATTTCCCAAATAGCAAGAGCTTGAGAGACATTTAAAGGTTTTTCTGGGAAAAATCCAGGACAGCTTTTATAGCATTTCCCCTCTTTTTCAGCCAGAGAGATCCGTCTGCAGCCGAGTGACAACTCTTCAGAGGCCACAGAGTGGTCTCGGGAAGTGATGCGGACTCAGTATGAGTGGCTGTTCATCAACATGATAATCACTGCAAACAATGCTACCGTTTTAACTGATCAAGATGTCGTCATTTATACTGTAGGTATCATTAGTTTTACATGTAAACATCTGATTACTGCCTTAAAAACTGCAATTTTCTTTCCATTTTTTGCTTTAGCAATGAATGACCATTATCATGTTCTGTATTTAAACTATGCAAAAAATTACATTGTCACTGAAGTCTGATGTGTTTATATTTAACACACTTTTAAAGCTGCATGACCCTTAGAAAGGGATTTAACTAATCTTAAATCCCACTAAATGGCACAAAGTTTAAATTTCTTTTAAAAAAGTTCAAAGATCTATAATAAGTACTTAAAAAAAACAGTTGTATTGCATTTTAAGAAGACAAATTTTGGTAAAACTTTGTCTAAAAAGGTCAATTTTCTGCTCTTGCTGAATATTAATCTAAATCTTGTTTCCCAGATTACGATGAAGAGGAGGTCTGTGCTGTACATTGTCAACTTCCTGCTGCCAGTTCTCTTCTTCTTGTGTTTGGACTTGGCCTCCTTCATGATCTCAGACTACGGCGGAGAGAAACTCAGCTTTAAAGTCACCGTGCTGCTGGCCATTACAGTGTTGCAACTCATTCTCAATGAAATTCTGCCTTCCTCTTCTAACAGAGTCCCACTCATAGGTAGGATAAATCTGCTCCTTTTGTGCATGAAACTGACCTGACTTCATTAATTTTGTGCTGTCTGATCCTTTTCAGCCGGTTACTGCATCGGGATTTTTGCTCTGATGATGCTCAGCCTTCTGGAGACGATTTTCGTGATGTATCTGAGACAGAAAAGCTCCCAAGATACAGAGAGAGACGGATGCATAATTCAGGAATCTATCAAGTCCGACAAAGGCAACTTTCACAGCTGCTACAAAGATAGGAGATTAAATTAGTCCAGCTACAGGGAAACTGGGATCTTTTTTGAAGTTATTAGTTGTTTGTCTGCATCTTAACATTTCATGCTTCTTCACTGAAAGCCTGAAGCAGTATTAAACTCCATTTCTCAACCTCAAATTTTAAAATGTATTGCTGAGTGAAATGGAAGAAAAATCTTGTCTACATTATATAATTTCTGGCCATTATTGGTCTAATTATATCTCTTTTATAAGCAATTATTAAAGTGCCTGTTATGTCAAGGCACTTTAAAAGAGCTGTCTAATAAACAGCCGTTACATAATAAACATCTTTATGGGTTTATCAATAAAACAAATTCAATTCCCCTAATGAATACTTCCACATATTTTATAAGATTATTTGCAATTTTAAAAATATTATTGTTATTTTTAAAACAACAAAAATTACATTATAGATTGTTTATGGAACAGTCTGAACACAAGAAAATAATTTAAATAATCAACATTAAAATCACAGATTCAAAACTTTGCATGTTTTGCTGGTGAAACAATTAAGATTTTAAGTTTTCTTTTTGTTATTTCAGCTAACTTCTCAATTTTAGAGAAGCAAAGATATGCAACCTCATTTGGAAATTTTCTGTGAATTTATTTATTCTTTCTAAAATAATAAAATCTTTTAGAATAAAATCTTTTTCCAGTGAAAAAGAAAAACAAACAGGTCAGAGTGAAAGTAATGAAAATGTCCAACTTTGCAATAAAAACTGGTGTATCTGCTGCCCTCTTCAGGAAGTCCTTTGTAATAGCACTCAATAAGACCAAATACCACAAAGTTCAATTTATTACAGTCTGTTTTAATTACTATAAATGACACCAACTGTTATGTCAAGGCACTTTAAAAAGAGCTCCAAATCATATGCTGTTATATGACAAAAACAATCCAGTAATGATTATAGCCAATTAGTTTAGTTACAATCAATGTGATCCTGGTTATAGTACAATAATTTTGTTTACGCTCAGTTGGTAAAAGTGTTTTTTCAATTAAAAATATTTCACTGCAAAAAACAAACAAAAACAACATGAGAGCACAGAAAGAGTCGACAGAGATGCTCACTAATCTAACAGCAATGATACTTTTAGGTTTCTGTCCTCTTCTTCTCCTCACAGGTAGGATAGCAAATCTTACCAAGTAATTTTGGTCTAGTTTCTTGTGCAAATATCTGAGTACACTTGAAATAAGACAAACTAACTTACAAGTAACTTTTCAGCAAGATATAGGAGCTTGTTTAAAGTCAATAATTTCTTACTATTGATAAAAAAAAATACTAGGTGCACTAGTATTTTTTCTTTAGGAAGAGTATTTTACATAAAATAAACATTTTTTCTCTTGTTATAAGTTAAAAAAGCTGCGAGTGGAACTAGTATTTTTTTTTAATCAATAATAAGGAATTATGACTTAAAACAAGCTCCTATATCTTGCTGAAAAGTTCCTTGAAAGTTGGTTTTGGATATTTGTACAAGAAACCAGACCAAAAATACTTGGTGAGATTTAGTTTTTATGGTGTGGAGAAAATTTTATGCAAACTAATACAGTATAATATACTGCCATTTAGTGTTAATTTTCAGGATTAATTTAGAAACTGTCTTTCAGAATCACATGACTGGACTTCAGGTGGATTTATCTACAATATGTCTTCTAGTGAAACCGGTGAGATCCTGCCTGGTGCCAAAGAGGTCAGTGTTCAGTCATTATCAGTGCACAAAAACCAAAAGTGCAAAAGACATCCCTCCTTCTGTAAACTGATTTATTAAATCACTTACAGGACAGAAGCAGCAAACTGCGGGGGGAGTGCTACTCCCTGGAGAGGCTTTCAGATGAGCTGAGGGCGATGGAGAAGACATTAACTCTGCTGTTCAAGTCCAACAAAGAAGAGGAGACTAGTGGCTACTGGAACAGAGTGGCTACAAGAGTTGACAAAGCTTTCTTTTTTTTCTATGTCCTAGTGGTCAGCATTTTCCTGGTTCTCATTTTCTTAGAGTGGCAAAGTGATTCCAATGTTGCTGTATAACGTAATTCAGGTCTACATTTATGTAGCCATGATCCAAGTCAGCATTTGTCTGAATGACTGCATCCCGATTTTGTTGTATATATTATCACCTGATTAATATATCTGTTCCATATGAAAGCACAGTGGCGTATATATAAAGCATGTAAATCAGAAGTTGTTCAGCTGAAAAAACATATTTAATTTAGTGGGAGAAAAGAAACAGGAAACAGTCTTAATAATGATCAAACATTCACTTTTACCGTTTATGTCATTAATTCATTTGAAGTTATAGTTTGCTGAAAGTGTACAAAACAGCACAGTAAAATAATATGTTTTGGATTTAAGCTGTTAAAATAAATGAGTACTGCAGGCCAAAAGACAAATTCAATTTACAGAGTTAAAGGACAATAGATCCCATTAGGATCCATCGTAACTTTAACTTTATTAGACTATTAGCATGACTTATGTGTTTTTTCAGTAACCTAAAGCAGTTCAATCGCAGCAGTAATATGTGCTTCTGAAATATTTGTCTAAAAGTATAATTTGTATATATTTGATTGTCCTGCTGTCAGCTTAAACTGGATGGAGAAGATCTACACTAAAAATGTGACTAAATTAAAAAATTCACCAGACCTCTTTGGATTTTCAGAAAACTAAATTGTTGGTATAAAATAATTTGATCTGATTACATTTTTTTTTTAAAGTTTTGCTGACAAATGAACACCAGTCTTCTATGTTATTGTATACTAGTTTAAAGTGAAAATAGAGCCAGAATGCTGGCTGCTTGGCAATGTGAAATGGAAATCTCATTCTGTGAGGGTTTTTCCTGAATTGCATGTGCGACCTCAGGTAGAAGAGTGTATACAAAGTAGCATATTTCTCCATTATTGTCAAAATAAATGATATTCTGCACCCCATAGATCTGCCCTGGTAGTTCTGGTGATCATTTAGTCTCATAGGCTTTCAATGGGTTGTTCTGTTTCTGACATTTAACATCTTATCTAAAAGCCCAGTTTTCCAATATCCTGGTCGAAGCTAATGAGCTCATCAGTGGTTTCACATATCCACTTAGCACTCCAGAGAAAGTGCTGCTTTATGTCATTAATATTTAATTTATGAACTGAGACAGGTGAATGCATTCATATCAAACATTTACCAAGAGTAGAAAATCTGTTTACAGTGCTGGGACAGATTTTTGCCAATTTCTTTGCCACTCATCCAGGAGACCTTGAAGAAACCCGTCACAGAACATCTAAAATCCAGCATGAGTTTTGGTTGCACTGCAAAAAAACAAATCTTGCCAATAAATTTTGGTCTAATTGGGTCCTGCCATGCATGGCAGGAACCTATTGTTCTACACCCAATAAGGGTCTCTTTATTTATTGGGGCCTGCCATGCATGGCAGGCAACCTACTATTCTTCTATCAATAAGGGTCTTTTTATTGGGGCCTGCCACTGCAAAGCATGGCAGGAACCTATTGTTCTTCTAGCATCAGAACACTAAAACTGCTGCATGTCTAAACATTAACTGCTGATTGACAGTTCTTTCTAGACAGAATGTTGAAATACAGAGGCTTACAATATTAAAGTCTATAGTTTGGTTTGCACATGGAATCAGCCTCTTTTACTCTAATGTACCTAAATAAATCTGGTGCACTAATTCTATTCCATGACTCAACATCTTAGTACACAGATGACAGATCTAATGTAATCTCAGTATAAATGTAGTTGTTGTTTGAAGGCCTCTGAGGTTTGTTAGAAGAAAATTGTAAAGATGTTTTGTTAGAAGAAAATTGTAAAGATGTTTAAATGGGGGGTGTTATGTATTCTCCAAGCACATAGTGCCTCAATCAAGTAACTAGGTTACCTTCAGTTATTGTGAAAATGTGATATACATCAAATATTCCACAACTTAAAATAAATTTGTTTTTGCAATTTAACGCCTTGAAATTGGGCCTCTGTCTCTTTAAGAAGCTCCTGCTCTTTCTGACTTTTCACTAAAATGTATGTGGGGGCCTTTGGTTATGTTTGCCAGTCTTGTCAGTTAGATTTATTAGATTGTTTCCATGACGCCATGACGTGACCAGCTATATTTTCTATGCACCACCAGAGGGTGCTGTAGAGTAATTTAATAATTCATTTTGAATGCCATAAGCATTTATTTTTCTAATTTCTTATTTCATAAATAACAAACAATAAAAAAGGATGTTAGATTAAATTCATTTTAAATATTTCTTGTCAAAAAACCACAATACGAATAGTATTTGTAAATTGTACACAGTCTGTCCTGCGCTCTGCTGTATGATTGATAGAGAAGCAGAGGAGCTAATTGCACTGTTTGTACATTGACCACCAGTTACCAGTAAATACCATCTAAATCGTTGGAGGATCGGTCATAAACGCAGCACAAGTGTTTATGACAGGACGAATTGACGAAACTGTCACATATATAATATTCAGAAAATATCACTGGCTCAAAAGCAATTCATATTTTCATTGATAACTGGTATAAATGTTTTCTGTTAATATAATTTTTTCCTGGTTTCACAATTTGAAAAAGAAAACATAAATTGTTTTCATTCAAACTTGATAAGTTTGTCATTTGATCTTCTAAAGCATGTTACATCAATTTGTGACATCACACTTTTCTATATTACATCACAAAACAGAATGTTGAAACAGAGATATTTCAAGACGCCTAGGTGATGTCCAAGAAACGACCAGATCAGATTCAAAGTCTTCCCAACAAGAGTAGTGAAAAATAAGTATCAAAAATCTGATTCCCAAATGGAGATCGAAACAGATTTCAATAACTTGACTCAAATTATCGAAGAAGTCAGTGACATTTTGAGTGAAATGAGCACAATGTCTAAAGACAATGACTTACTTCAAAAAATGGAAGAGCTGATGTATCGACTTCATGATACCAAATCAAAAGTCACCAGGACAAGATCAGGATTTACGGAAGCATGGGAGGAAACACAACAACTGAATAACCAGGTCAAAATCCTACGAAGGGAGGTCAAAGACATTAAGGAAATGATGGAAATGAGGAGAGTACTGCGTAAGCAACAAAGTAGGTCGTCTTTTTTAAAAGGTTTTGCTGCGGGGGTCGGTACATGTTTAGGAATAGGTCTTATAATTGTGGGGGGGATGTGGAAAGGCTATGTTTAAAGCAGACGTCATAACTTTGGCAGCGATGGGTATGGAAGCCCGCAGGACTGCGGCACCACAGGGCATTTAGGTTTAGGGTAAATAAGGATTAGGGTGAAGGATCCAGTGGAGTTTTACAGTTAGGGGGGCCAAAAGCAGACATGTTTGAAGCCTGCAGGACTGCGGCACCGCAGGGCATTTAGGGTTAGGGTAAATAAGGGTTAGGGTGAAGGATCCAGTTGAGTTTTACAGTTAGGGGGGCCAAAAGTAGACATGTTTGAAGCCCGCAGGACTGCGGCACCGCAGGGCATTTAGGTTTAGGGTAAATAAGGATTAGGGTGAAGGATCCAGTGGAGTTTTACAGTTAGGGGGGCCAAAAG
>CAEGAE010063834.1:0-56216 GCA_903067095.1 Girardinus metallicus | reverse complement strand
GAGAGGTGTTTAAGTAGGGCAGGGGCCAGGTGGAACAGGTAAGCAATCAAGTGAGACAGGTGAGCTGAATGAGTGCTGAACACAGCATGAATCATGACAAAACCAAAGACTTCTCTGTAGCATTAATGTGATTTGTGATGAGAGCGGCAGCTCATCGTCCCGTTCCTCTCGTGAAACAAACTCTTGTCTATTGGTGCTGCTAAATTATAAAACCTTTGCTCTAAGTGGCCTTTTGATTGATGTCACAGCTGTTGGCCAAGCCTAAAATAAAATGTTCTTAATCTTTCCCTCTTGGTTTGTGGTGTTGCTGGAACTAACCTTGGCTGATTTTGAAGACGGAACTAAAAGATGTTGAGTTTTTCTGTGTGTTGATGTCGCAAAGATGCTGTGTAACACAATTATTTGCAAATAGAAAATGTGTTACTTTGCATTAGATAATCATTGAATTTTTTCGTTTTTGCTGAATTCATATCCAATTAGCTTTTTCTTTTAACTCAGGGCTGCGTCTCCCACTCTGACTGCATAACAGGATTTATTGTGAGATTTGAATCCTTTGCTAATCCATTGTTTTTGTGGAAGAATGGCTTCATGTCTGGGATCGTAAATAGTAAGGGAAAGTTTGCAAATTTTGTAATGTTTTATGATTAGAAAATCCTTTTCTTTGGACTTAGTGGGCATTAAGCTCCTAACCATCCTATGCGCCATCTGTCAGGACTTCTGTTAACATTAAATGGCAGCGCTGTGTGCCACATGTTTAGAAGACCCAAACAGGTCAGAGGATTTATACCACTTATGCTAGTTATGAGGCTAAAATTGCAGCTAACAGCTTTGTTTAATACATAAAGGTGTTAATGACCTGATTTTTGTACAAAGGCTTTTGTAAGGATTGAACAGAAAGAATATGTAGTGGTAGATTATTAAATAGAGGTGTTTGTGAACTGATTTTTATATTATTATTATTATTGAGGCAAATTAGAAGTCTTTTATTCTCTGCTAATTTAACCTTTTGTTAAATTTCTAATTTCTGTCTGAGAATTAGAACAGAATGGAGCCTTTAGCTTAGCGCACCTATATACAAATTAAATTGTGTTTGTGTTGCGCTAAAATGAACTAAGCTTAATATGGTAGGTTTTAACAATTCCTAATTAAATAATCAAACAAGAAATAATGAATTTATCAATGTGCAACATATGTCACGTTAACAAGCTAACCTCAACCAAGACGATCTTAAATAAATTCAGCTAAGCCTATTCTAAAATTATGATAATTTTCTACATTAAGCCAATCTAGGCTAAGTCATGCAATGCTAAATAAATCTAATCTAACCTCTTTCTAAAATCGATCAAACAGTTTGTTAAAGTAAGAAAAGTAAAACAACAATCCACTTAAGAATAGTCAACTTTCTAAAGCTTTAGTGAGCTAAGCTAAAGCAGCTTCTAAGAATTGCAGGTTCATTTATTTTGAACCTGCATGGTAAGCAGCCAAGCAAATACATGGTAGGCAAAGCTAAGCTAATAACAGCTAACCCGAGCTGATTGTTTTCTAAAATAAGGATAACAAATTGTTTAATAAATAAAAAGAGAACAAAGCAAAATATGTCTACCTGGATTCAGTTTTCTTAATATGTAATCCAAGATTAACAAGTTTGTTCCCAGTTTTTGTGCTACGCTAAGCTAAGGTGAGATGAAATAAACTAAAATAATGTAAACCCTTTTTCAAAAACTATATTTATAAAAAAGGCAAACATTGTATCCAGTCCGGTATTATCCAAAACAATAAATCCGTAACCCAACATTGGCAATCATTCTTGTTACAATTTTTGTGGTGAAATAAGCTACAAAAGGCTAAACCAAGCTAAATTACAACAAGCTACGATGAATCAATGTAAGCTGAACCGATCTCGGCAAATTAAAAAAAATAAAGATATTCAATAATGTCTCCCAACATCATGCAATGTTTTAAATGTTGTAGTTATTGTATAAATGTCGTGGAGATGGTTTAAAAAAAGATCTTGAATTTCAACATTGGTGCGTTTAGCTTGCATCCTCTTACATAACGCATTAATTTTAGAGACATGGCACCAATTTAAAAAATGCATTTCATCTCGTCTTTCTTGATTTGACTGAGAGCTTGAGCAGAAGCTGGAAATGCACTTCTCCCTTCACACTTAATCTGTGTTAGAGCTGCGATTTCACGCTGCGCGTCTGGATGATTGTGACTCCAGTAGCTGATTCATTGATGCTGCTCGGAGGAAAAAACGACGCGACTGTGTTTGCTGCTGCCTTCCCATCACCATATGCAGCATACAGTTGGCAGCCACCTTCCCTTTTTACTAACCCACACTTTTTTTCTTTTTTGGGAGATTCTTAGATCATTTCATTTCATGGCAGGCATTTACATCCGACTGTCTTCACTGCAGATAGTCCTTTTCAGCAGACATCTGCCCTCTGATGTGAAGCTAAAATTAGAACAGCCATCTGTGATTAAACCAGCCAGAATTTACATGTGCATGAAAGAAAAATAAACTTTTATAGACTGTAAACGCTTCCATTTGTCGCTAAATAACACTCTTTGGTTCTTTGGTAGTATTTGAATCCTCACAGTAGTGTGAAAGTGAGTAGTAGAATCAAGAGTGGGATGTTTCACACCTTCTGCAACCTTGACGGCAGCTTTTAGCACTTCTTTGCGGGCCAGTAGGTCCTTCTCACGTCTTTGACATGCTAGAGCTACGGACATTTCATTGATCTCCAAATCTGGTCCTCAACTAACCGCTCTTCACCCACATCAGATGTAAAGTGTGTCCTTTTAAGCCCTCCTTTCCTTTCATGTACGTAGGGCAGACCATCGTCTGCGTGGGTACGCCGCAGCTATGGTGGTCTCATCTTGGTACCGTGTGGGTGAGGGTGATCACTCTCACGCATCGGATGGGACTTTGCTTTCTATCATCCACTCACCCATTAGGATCAGCAACGATGGGGAAAAAAGGATTTGGTTTTCCGATACTCTAAGTTTAATCCGAAAGCAGAGAATCCACAATCATTACAAAAAAGGTATTTGTATGCGAACCTTCCCAAAAACGACTTGAAGCTGTTTCTTGGACTTTGTGATTAAATGACCTTTGCTATAAATTGAGCTTTTTTTTTTTTTTAGATAATTTTATAGTTATAACAGTCTTATGTTTTTGTCTCTCGTGACAGAAGGAGGTCAGTCAAATGGGAAGATCCCATTATTAGGCTCCATAACTCTCAGGCCTTTTGTGATTCACCCATTTTACAAAGTACTTCATGGTTTCATTCTCTAACCAGTAATGTAGTACATTTATGTTTTATGTGTGTATTTTCTTACTACATCCAAAGAGATCTATGTTTGTCAGAGCTCACAGCTAAAGACTAAAGGCTTCTGCATACTTGGAAGTACCATGCAAACTCTGTTAGTCACGTGGACTCCATGGACACTGTCCTCTGACGGCTCAGATTTTGTCGTTGAACCTCCCAATTGCCTAGATTTCTTGTGACAAATTCTTTCATTTCCAAGTTTGAGGAGCTAGCTAGGTGCCTAGCCTTGTTTCTTCTCCACTAAGGCAGCTACCACACACCCTCAGTGCAGCACACAGTGATAATCATGCTAGTTGCGCCGACTCAACTTTAACAGCTCAGTCTCGCATAAAAAAAACATCTCCCTGTGAACACCGATTCCTGCCGAGCAGTTCACTGTGCAACAGAGAGTACGATTACGGAATCGTAAAAAACTCCCACAGTCTTGACAGACGGAGGCATTTGAACCCACCAAGTTTTTTATTTTTTTTTTTACTCTGCACTGATCCCTAATGCACTTTTACGAGGGTTTTTTTTGTGTGTGTGTGGTTTCGGGAACTGACGATGTGACGGGACAACCTTTCCCACTCTGTGACCGTGACAATTGCTTCGCTCCTCCTGAGCATCGCGCTAAGACCGCAGGAGTTATCCCGGGCGGTGTCTATTGTGCTTCCTGATATTGCTGAGTCAAGTACTGTCAGTACTACATATAAGAATTTGATCATTCTTCCGCTACGTTTGCTGAATGGAAACTGAACAGCCAATCGCAGGAACAACCAGTTTCACTCGATGAAGGGACAACAGTGCCTTTGTGTTCATCACAAAGACACAAGTTACGGTTTCTGTGAATACGGCACCAGAGCTTCACAGGAACATCTTCATTAGCATGTTGATAAAACAAACTCAAAAGGAAGAAAGTGCGTAAATTACACGCAGATTACTTGGACATATGAAGCTCAGCTATGAAAAGGCCACAAAGCTACCAAGGCTGGGAATTGACCTCTCTACATGGGGTTCTTGCTCTAGTTCTACGTCAGACGCTGCCTCACGATAGGGTTCAGTTGTTGTTTTTAACGTGTCGTTTCATTGGCTTGCTCTTTCATTTTAAACAAAATGAAAGAGCGAGTCTACAGGGTTAGACTGGGACTCTCTCAAGACATCTTTCACTTGGCAGAGAGCCTAAAATAACTTGTGAACTTTTGAACTGTATATTATGACATAATACTCAGAATGTGAGTAAAAATCTCTCTAGAAATTTGCCTATTTAGCTCCCCTGAAGTCAAACTAAGCTTACAAGCTTCTAGTATTATTGTAGATTAGAGGAGTGTATTTTTTTTTTTTTTTTTTATGTTTCAGGAACTCAGATTTAGATCCCAGAAGTCAAAAAGTTTGAGTCCTGTAAATTCATAAAATTCTGAGAAGAAGCCGAGAACCAGCATAAAGGTCGTCGGGTCATGAACATTCCCGCAGTGATGAGGGCTCCATGTCAGAGTCCAATCATGCTGATGGAGGACAACAGTGCGAGGGGGATTATGACAAGTTATAAGCTCTGCCTCCCCTCCACTCACACTTAAGAGTGGATTATGCCAACTCGCAGGCTTTTCCTCTCATCCTGCAGATGGCTTCTCCTCCCTCTGACCCTTTGCGTCCAGCCCGCCCCTCGTTTCTGGAGCCAGCCCACCCTCTCTGTCTACTGATGGCTGCAGCCGTGTGTAGAGCTGCGTTTCTCGTAGCATTATCTCTCACGTTTTTAACCTCTCACTAATTCAAACTGATTTCAGCCATTAAAGGGAGGATTTTTTAGGTGGCGAGGATTTTAAAGTCCAGTAAAGGGAGGGTTTTAATCAGGACTGGAATCGCCAGATAAAATAAAATACATTTATGACAGAGCATCAAGGCCACGCTAAGAAAAATAATAAATAAAAAAAATTGAGAATGAAGTCATAATATTATGAGAATACAGTCGTACATGAATAGTCATTCTGACTATATTCTCGTATTATATTGACTTTATTCTCAAAATACTGACTGTCTCGTAAAAGCACGACATTATTCTCATAAGCGACTGGAGCTTATGACTTTCTCATAATTTTGTTAACCTTATTCTCATGTTACGACTTTATTCTTGTAATACTATGAACTTATACTTGTAATTACAACCTTATTGTCATAAAACCATAACTTTTTTCTCATATTACAACTTTAATTCTCGTATTATTTCGACTTTTTCATATTATGACTTTATTCTTGTATGACTTTTTCTCGTAGTACTATGAATTTGTACTTGTAATATTATGACCTTATTCTCGTGATTTACGAGTTTGTTCTCGCAATTTTGTATTTTAAATTTTTAGTTCTTCTCACTACGGCCCTGATACTCTAGCGTAGAATCTGAAAGCCGACCTCTGAAAACTGGTGCAGAGTGTGTCTATGCAACATAAACACAGTATTATCTGGTAAAGGTGACATTTCAGGAAAGCAAAGCCGGGTTTTTCCGGCGAACTCGCTCACAGATGGCCCGTGCTCACAAACGTCAGCGCGGCGAGGTGCACCGGCACGGAGAAACCAAGCTCATTACATAAGCAGCGACGGCAGACGCAGCGATCGCGGCCCCAGGTGTTCTGGCTCAATGCTGCGTTTCACACAGCCGGAACATACTCTCTGTCCAAATCAAAGTCCAGCAGCACCAGAATCCGATTTGTATTTCGTTCGGTTTTCTTTTTAAGCTGTGTGTGTAGCTCATAGTAAAAGCAACCTTTCATGTGTTTCTATCTGGAGCCACATCGCTGTGAATGGGTTGCATGGGGCGCAGGGAGAGAAGCCAGGGAAAGAGGCCAGATATCCACCCACACACACACACGCACACGCACACACACACACACACTTTAGTAGTAGTGCCTTTCTTCCACTTGCATCATTTTTTTCCCTTTTTGCCAAAGCAACAAGACAAAAATAGTAATTTTTTTTTTCTTCCTAGAGAGAAGCGTGAAGTAGAAAGGAGCTGCAAAACGAACATTAAAACAAATGTAGGCAATGAACGGATCGTTTTCCGCTTATCCTTTCAGGCTCGTCAGGCGTGATTTATGTCGGTCTTTCTGATGAGCGTGACCTGCAGACTGTCAGCCATTGTTACTTCATTTCAGATGGCTGTGGGGAGGAGGGGGGGCAAGGGGGGTTTGTGGCCAGAGACGATCCTGCAGGTGTCAGATTTCAGGATAGTCATTTCACTTCAGGCTCCCAACATATGCATGTCAAAAACCGCAACAGGAAACTAGCATCAAATTTCAACTGAGAGCCTGTTCATTTGAATCTTCTAATATGCTTGGTTGATTTACAAAAGCGATTAATAAAAAAAAAATGTAAAAAAAGCATAAGATCAGAAATCAAATTAAAAGCTTTAACTATTGTTTTCTTTATCAAAGTACTTTGTCAGTGCATCACATTTGCAAGGTTAAACATAAAAGGATGCATGTGATACTTTTTGCTTCAGCTTGAGAGCTACTATTCCAAAGGACAGTACAGTGCAAAGGTCTTGAGTTACTTGCTTTTTTTGTGGCACCAGTCGTTTTTATTATTGTTTTTTTAGGTGGCGAATTGGCGGAAAAACTGGGCTTCCTTCAAAGCTCCAGAAGTTGGTAGTCAAACCATGTATGTAATATTCTCCATCTGTTTACCGTTACACCACCTACTTCTCAAACTGCGTTGGAATCTCTGTAGTGGACTTAATAAATTGTCCGTTCAAATTTTCTATTGTCTTCTTCTTACAATTCTTAGAAGAATGTTTCTTTGTGCTTGTTAAGCCACTGAAATTTGACCTATGATTTGGTGTTTAGGCAAAAAATTCCAAAAACGACTAATTTTGGTGTTTTTTAAAAACAGTCCCTGTATTGTTTGTTCATAGTTCTGAGACGTGTTGATCACTTTGCAGTCATGTTTTGTTTTTTTGTTTTTATTACCATTTGCAATGACATTTATTGGCGATTGTGTTAAACTGGACATAGATTCATAGATAAACATGGCATTGATTTCAATGAATTATGGAACTGGAACTCTGCATCTTCAAATACTTAATCCTAAATAGCTCAAATGTGTCAAAGAACGAGCATTTCTGAGAGGGATATTCTCTATATTAACAGTTGGACAGAAAACAAATGAAAAGCCGTTCAAAGGAAGACTTTGAACTTTGTAAAGGCCGTCAGAGAGCCTGAAAAACTATTGATTATTATTATTACAGGTTTTAAAAGGTCACAAGAAAGTCTGGCTTTTTGAAAGTAAGAAAAAATAGTTTCAGTTTAAAACTTTTCTCAGTATGAAAAAATTCAAACGTTTGCTTGTTACTAATATGTTTGTCCATGACCAGTTATTCCTAAATCTTATCAGCACTTGCTTATACTTTGCTAACAGGCTGTGTTGTGCAACATGGTTCTGACTTCCTGTTGGTCTGTAACAGGAAATAATCTCCTTCACACCACATGTGTGTGAACAGCTCATTACGTAGGCATTACGTCCCACACCTAGAACTACGTAACAGCATCATTCTGCAGGGACTTCCTGCACAGAAAGAGAAGCTGCTTTCAGCCTATGGGCAGGTATGGGGACACGTTCTGTGAAAGTAAAGCTGCTTCTCCCCAATTTTAGTCTAATAAAGTCGATGCAGTTAAACAAAACGTACCTGCGGAGCCAAAGCCAATGTTACGACTTTTTCACATTTCAATTTCTGTGACACAAATGTCTGGGTCACCTTTGTCCCAGTTTGCTCTGTGCTGAAGAAATGCTAACCAGTAGCTCATTGAGTGTCATTTGGAAGAAATTACAACAAGTTTATGGTTTGTGGTCTGACAGCTTCAAAGGTTTCTGGGAAAACACAACAATCCACTGTTAAATCTTTGGAAAAACATTTAGCTTTCTTTTTAGTGAAGTTTCTCTTAGTAAAGTGGAAGAAGTCTGGGTATAATTTATGCTCTGATTTTTTTTTTTTTTTTTTTTAATGTGTAAACATGTTGTACAAACTTTTACAAACAGAACATCAAAATGTTGAGGCAGTTGAAGCTGAATCAAGACCCAAGAGTTTATTTTCTGAGACACGAAAGAAGAGAATAGCTTTGTACAGTGTGCTGCGTCATACTGTACAAGGACTAGGATACATAACAGACCCAAAAAGAGACAATTTTATGCAATTTTATGGCCCATTTCCAATTTCCGACTTTGATCTATTAAAACGGATTTTAACCAGTTCTATTTTGTTCTAGGGACCAAAATATGAGAGGATAAATGAGCAGGATTTAAAAAATGTTTTTCCATCAGTGGTTTTTCTCAGGAATGGTTTAATATAAGGAGAAGATGTGACATCAGGTCATTTGTGTGAGAAAACAGCTGCTATAAAAATGGTATTTATTTAATATTTTAAACAAAGACAAATTGGGCACAGAGTTGACATTTTAAAGTATCTTTAGCATCTCATATTAAGAATTAGCATGATTAGCAGTGTTATCGTAGCAAAAACCAAAGTCTGGACTTACTAACAAGATGGACGTTAGCAAGTCCATCATGTTCCATTACACAGGTTGAAAGCTCAAAAAAAGAGAAAACTTAAAAGGAAAAAATATATTTCATTAATTATCCTGCGTCATAATCTATCATGGAATATTAAGTCACTTCTCAGGCACTTCTGGTCTATAGGCCACGAATGTAAAGGTGATAATCAGCTGATTCCAGTTACCAGCCAATTTCTTGATTCGTTTCTAATCTATACATCATTAGTTTAGGTCGTGCCACATTATTTTACGTATCAATTTGAACTCCGTGGTCAAAAGTCCCTCTCTCCTGGCTGTCTCAAGGAAAACAGCCGTCGTCATCGTTATAAACGGGAGGATCAGTCAAAAAGGAAATCCGGACTTTTCACACAGATTTTGAGGGATTACAGAAACCTGCATGAGATGAAGCAGAAGTTTACTTCTCTCCAAACTTCCTGAGCGAAGGGTTTGGTTGCAGCCTGCAGGCGGCTTCTGTTTGAGAAAATTTATATTAATCCCAGTTGTAGCTTGAAAAGACAAGAAGGTTTGGCATAAGCATGAAGAAGAAAGCCAACAGAGGTAAATTGGCGGTTCGGACGAGGCTCCTGACGCCTCCTGAGTCGATGGCAGCGGTACACTCGGCCCGTCGGAGTGCTGTAGTCTTGCACTCCCTGAAGCGTCTGGTTGGGTTTGTTCAGGGCGTCTCGTCAGTCCATCCTACCTCTCTGGTAAACATGAGGGTTTGTTTAGGAGTCTCTCTGTTCTGTTAATCGATAGATCGCACTTCAAGGTTACTCATGGGTCCCTGGCTGTCGCCAACGCGTCCTCCATGTGTGTGATTGGGGCTGGTTGCTGTCTCTTGGAAAAACAAAAACCTCCTCCTTGCCTCCCCACAATTCGCTCTGAACCGGTGAGATTAATCTGGAAGGATTTGTACCTCTCGCCGTCTGCCTGCCAGCAGCGCTGCGCAGAGGGACCAAAGGATGTTGTGACGGCTGTGTTGGTGGTGTGAGCTGGATGAATGGACGCTGCCTAAGAAGATTTGGGGATGAGTGGGGAGAGAGAAAGGGCAATTATAAAGGGGAGAGGGGGCAGATATGATGTGAACGTGAGTATCTGAGCAGACGGAGGGAGGTGGTTAAATTTTAATGAGGTGATTGTATTATACAGTATGGAGTCCAGCCAGAGCTGCTCCCCTGTGACATCTCATCCCCACACAGAAGCATCGCTGATGAATTTGTCCCCGGACGCTCATTGACTAGGCAGTAAACGGTAGCTGTTAACATATCAGCCTAACTTGGTTTAGATAATTTATTATTTTTAGAGGCAATTTCTTACCATTGAAGCCTTCATCACTCTTATTATTAGTAGAGATATTTCTAAATCCTGCATGTTTCCTGACAGACCGGTTTAAAACTCAAAAGGAATATTGGAAGTCCTGCTCTCTCTCACTCTCTTGGAGTCTGAATGAGTTGCAAACATTGAACGTGTCGTTGACAGTAATGTTTAATTTACATCCTATAGCATCCTGTTTCACCATTTGTGCTTTCTCTGGCTTCATTGGTGAACACCTCACTCAGAAACATCTAAATTTGTTTGTTTAATTAGTTTTTTTCACCAAACCGGTTCTGAAGCTCAACTGCTGCCTGTGTTTGCTTTACACCAGTTCTTTGTGTTTACACTGATGCAAAATCTGTCTCTGAGTCCCCATCATCAAATAATAGCCTCTTTTAACCACCCAAAATTTTACTTTAGTTTTTATTCTTCTTAATATAAGACAAAACTGTAAAACCACCAAACTTCATCATTAATAAAAAGTCTGATTTGCATCAGACTAACAGAAACTTACTGTCTCTTTTCATCCAGCTACTTATTTTTTTAATCATCCACCACTGAGTGCTGCATAGAGTTGCTCTGATAGGGGAAGTTTTCCACTGAATCCATAAACATAATTTCAGAGTCAGTTTTTCTGTGTTTTAATATTAGCAGACAGTGTTAATAACGCATTGTGTTAATGCTGTGGGATCGGCTGTTTTTCTAGTACTGCTGGTACCGATCACATCAGAGATCAGTTGATTGGGATTGGGAAATTTAAAAAAAATGTAAGATATTTGCTTGCAGGGATACTGAGATAAAACAAGATGAATAGTGCAGCACTGCATTCCTCATTGTATTTACTGCATGAAACGCGGAACACACTGATCCGACTCCGTGTCGAATCCAGGGTCAGCAGTGGTTGGGCTCTGGAAATGCTTGAGAAGAGAAGCTTTAGTCCTGTAGACTCAGTTCAATTAGGGACCAAAATTACAACAATTGTTACATTTTCAGCTGCTGCTGTTCTCTTCCACACTGTGTCAGACAAGCCAAAACTTTACAAAACCTGTTCCTCTCTTCCTATCCACCAAGAAGCACTGAAGGAAATATTCAAAAACCTCTCAGGAAGAGGCTGAGCGCAACTTCTTCCTTATGAAATGTAAGCGGAAAAGAAGTGGCATCAGATTTTAGTGGTTGTAGGATTTCTCTTTTTGTCTTAAGCAAAAGACCACAAGCTATTTCTCTTGCTAATGCAAGACTCTCGTGTTTTGTCTTGGTTGTATTAACACAGAACGCCCCGTTGTTTAGTCGACTTCCAGCTCCGGCCCGCTTTGCTTTCACATATGCATTTGAACCGTGCCAGAGTTCACTTCAACCAAACCGAGACTTGGGTTCTTAGGCGAACCACTGATCAGGAAAATTTGTGGCCATTAGCTGATTTCTAACATACAAATGAAACTGTAGCTCTACCACACGTCATTGTGGTTTCACCGAGTCGATGTGAATTCAACCCATGAGCGAATTGCGTGCAGTTGTTTGCTAGTGGTGCTAGACACGTAACCGTCTCTGCAGCCAGGACAGGAAATCATCCTGACTCTCTGTGACTCGGCTCTTTTTCGCCTTTCTGCCTTTCTGTGTCTCAAAGTTAGACGGCGGGGCCCCGGGGCCGTCCCTCTGCGTCTCCCCCATCCCAAGCCGAGGCCCTGTCACTTCCCATCTCCTCTCATGGTGTACTGTCGCGGGACATTCGGAGCTGGCTGACTGGATGTCGTGTACTCTTCGGCGATGATGACGATGAGTTCAGTAAATGGTTTCACACAAGAGATGCTGAGTGGACTCTCACAGGCTTCCAATCGATCGACCCTCCCTCACGGCCTGTTGTGGTTTTGTTAATTGGTCTCCGGCTCACTGCTGACACAGTAACCCTAATGGAGAAGAATTACTGCTATCCCGTCATGCATTAACCTCCCTCCTCCACCCCTCTTTCCATCAACCCTCCCTCGCTCGCTCTCAGGCCCGACCTCTGCTCCCATCCCCCCTCCCGTCGCCGTCAGCATCAGCAGGCGCGTTTCACAGCTGGGTAGACGGAGATGGCAGTGCACACACACTCCCGTCACGTGTTCCTGTGCCTCGGGGACCTAAGGTCAGGTGATGCTGATGACCGAATTAAAGCACTAAAAGGCAAACACTCTCTGAACAGCACTGCTCCCTAATTAGTTTAGCTATAACTGAGGCATGGTCTGGGTTAGAGGAGGTAATTTTAGTACCTTTGTGCAAGGTTTGAGCTCATGTGTAATACATTGTTAAAATATTCACACTGCTTTAATTTTTTCACATTTTGTCACATTAAAACCACTAACTTCAATGTATTCTATTGGGATTTTATGTGAAAAGCAAGGTACAACTAAAGTCTAAGGGAAATGAAAACTTGAATGTTGTGTTGTGCGTTTATTTACGTCCCATTTTACTCTGATACCCCTAGAGGTAAACATCTAGTGCAACCAATTCAGAAGTTGGCAGATTGGAGTCTATCAGTGAATTAGTTAATCTCAGGCCTTAGAGGTTTGTTGCAGCACATTAGTGAACAATGAGCTTCATAAAGACAGAGGAAAACAGCAGACAGGTCAGGGAGGAAGTTGTGGAGAAGTTTAAAGCAAACTTTCCAAGACGAGAATGAGTTAGGGTGCATTCACCCCAAACCAGTTTAGTCTGCTTTAATCAAACTCTGGTTTGGGTTGGGTTTGTCGACAAACCTTTCGACTGCGAAGGTGTGAATGCATAATCGAACTCTGATGCAGACCAAAAATGGCAAACTCTAGTTTGCCTAGAAATCTACATCTTGGTTCAGTTGAAGTCTGTGGTGCGGCAATACCAAGCAGGCAGGACACTGCTCCAGAAGTAAGAATCAGACTAAAGAGCACGGCATTCTGGGTAAATACAACCACAAAAATATGAGTCTTGCACTACTGGGAGAAGTGGCTGGTGGTCTTTTGCCCAAGACAAAAAAGTAATCCCATAGCCGCTAAAATCTGGTGCTACTCCATTTTTGTTTACATTTTGCAAAGAAGGTTTTGCTCAGTGTCTTCTTCGGAGGTTTTTGTGTAGTTTCCTTCAGTGGTTCTTGGTGCAGTGCCCCTACAGGCTTGGATGTGAACAGGATTTTCAAAGGTTTTGGTTCGTTTGTCTAGTTTGAAAGCAAACTGCTGAAAATCTAACAAATGTTGCAATTTTGTTCCCCAACCCAACCAAGTCTACCAGACTATCAAGTATGAAAACACCATGAGTCAGAGAAGTACACAAAGTGCACATCGTAACTATCAGGACAATTACCAATTGTAAATTTACACAGTTTTAACAGCCTCACAGTCGTCTTTTTTTTTGTTTTCATATACTTTGTACTAATAATGTATAATTATTACATTACATATGTGAAAGGTGGATAATGAAGTTAATTTTCTCAAATATTTTTGTTTTATTTCCATTTTCTTCTTCTTCTGTTTTCTCTTGTATGATGCTTTGATGTTTCCTGGCCAGGTCATTGCTGGAAATGAGATTATGTTCTTAACCAACTTATCTGGTAAAGTAAAAGTGAACAAAAGTGTAGTTTCTAGCTTCCTCTGCAGCAGCCCGATAGCTGCTCTTCAGAGCACATCGTCTGCAGGGGGGAGAGTGGATAAATGAGCTTATTAAAGTCAGTTTGCTTCATGGCGCATGGAAAAGTGTGCTCCCTGTACGTCATGCAGCCTGATGAGTCAGAGGAGTTTTCAGAGTAAGGGAGAGCTTGGAAAAGATTAAAACTTTGTGCTCTGTAGTGATGCTCAAACAGGATTTTTGACTTTTTGACAGCACTTTGTGGTTCTTTAAAAGCTGTAGTGTATAATTATCTGCATGTGTTTAATAAACCAACATTTTCTCTGTTTCATTTTGCAGTGAGGGCGTCTTCAAATGTCCAGAGGATCAGCTGCCTTTAGACTACGCCAAGGTACGACGGACACACCGGCCTGACACTAATTCACACCACAAACTCTCGAGTTATTGAGCCAACAGCGCTTTACAAACTTCTATGCATTTGTGCATATTCCCTGGAAGTCTTGGAGCAGTCCAACCCTACTTTTAATATTTACACTCGTAACAAGCAGCAACATGTATTAGATTAAAACAGTGAGGCGTCCTGTCTGTCTGATACTCTACAAACACAGAGGTAGCTGTCTGTGGTTTAGGCGTGGACTGCTACAGGATTATTGGAATAATACAAAATTGAGTAAAACATGCCGGTTTCAAAGCATTTATCCAAAAATTTAGAATAAACGTAGAGCATAATCTAAATGATTTTAAAGCAGAAAAACAGCATCTATTCCTACTGTTGCTAAAATACTCAAACATTTTGAGTGAGTTTACTCTGTATGACTTATCTTTTGTTATTTTGACTTTCATACCAATACCTGACCAACAATAGAGAAGGCACGCAATAAATGTAGTAATACTAGTATTATTTGGGTTTTCTTTGTTGTTTTAACAATTACGTTATTTGCTAGTTTCTTAACAGAAACAAAGTTCATAGCTTAGCACTTGTGAGTGTTACAGAACAAAACATAACTCTGAGGCACCTTTAGTTTCCACATCATGACTCTCTCTCAGTGTTTCACATTGGATATATTGTCAAACTGCTGAATTGTTTGTTTTTTTTAATAACAGGTGGACAAATTGCATAGCGTCCTTTTAGCAAGCTAACAGGCAGTGAGGAAGAACATGTGGACATTAGATGCATTACTCTATGAAAACTCTGTGATAGCAAATATATTGACAACCAAAATACTAAACCCTCCTTTACAAGCATGTTCACAAAACAATAAGCAGTGACCCAAAGGCAGCATTGATTTTTTTTTTTTTTTTTTTTTTTTTTTTGTTTTTCCGGTCCATGACTCTGTATTCAGCCTATTATAGATTGGTTCAGAACATACTTAACAGAACATGACAGCTTTGTGTAATTTAGTGATGCTAAATCTCAGCGACCAAAGCTCACATGTGGAGTTCCTCAAGGCTCCGTTCTCAGCCCACTTTATCTGATATCTACACTCTCGCTGTCAATGTCTCTTACCATACACTGATGACACAAATTTATATTTGTGTCACCAGATGACTACTATTATTATCTCTGTCACTGAGTACGTGTGTTGGTAATATCATAGATTAGATGAGCCAGAGTTGCCTGCATTTAAGTCATAAAAGACAGAATTAGTTATTTTTGGTCCCTAAAAATACAAGGTTAGCTATCCAGTTCATTGTTTTGTCAGTTGCTTTTGCGGTCACTTTGTAAATTTGTTCAAGTTTATGATATAGGACCCACAAATCTAGCTTTTAGTTTCAGAAAAGCATAACAGTGACAACCCAAGATACTGACCTCCATCCTCTAGAGTCTCGTCTCCAAACAGTCCCACAGATGTCGCTTCCATCAGCTTTATTCAGATCAAAATGTTTATACAAGTGGGACATTTAATTGAATACATATGCACTGCTTTACGTTTTATTGTTATATGACTTAATGTGAGCACAGTATCAAATCTGTTTAGCGTTTTAGATCACTAACATGAAACAAATACAAAAGTGGGTTAGAAACAAGACAAAGCCAATCCAGTTAAAATTTGTTTGTTTTCCCCCCCAAGAAAATTGCTATCATCTGCTCCTACGAGGACAAATACGCCATCTCAGAGGAGACGAGCAGTTATTATAATAAATCTAGTGCATGTGAAAGCGTGAACTCGCGCGAACCCTGCAAACATCTGGTATTGCTTTATGTATCTTGTACGAAGGCATCGGGCTTTGACAGGTGCGGACTGCAGCTGGTTAGACGCCGTGACTTTTACTTCACGCTGTTAAAATAAAAACCTGAGGGTTTGTGTCTCTGATTTACTGTAGTGCATAAAGGCAGTAAAACACGTCTTCGCCCCCAAGTTAGAGGTTGCATTTTATTTCATTACACCAGAACATTTATTAAAACCATTGCACTCAATCACTCCCTGAGCAGATTGAGAGATAAATTTCAGCTTCCCTCCAAATGTAATGTAATCAGATTGTGCTCAGGGAGGGGGGATAAAGACCGTATTCAGAGTCAGGACTCTCTCACGTGTGATCTCTGCTTTTCAGAGCAACTACATTTCAGGGATAAGGGACACGGAAGGATCATCTCTCTCTTTTTTTTTTTCTGCTATAGCTTTTGGCATATTTTTTCTGCTGCTAGACTTCGTCTTATTCAGTCTACAAGACTTAAACAACAAAATCCACAATCACAAAAAAGAAAAACATTAAACATAATAATGTCTCCAGGTCTCTTAAATAAACGCTCTCCATTCTGAAACCTCACCACACTACTGAAAAGATGTAAATAAATCTTAAATGTTTTGTGTTGTTTTTCATGGATCCCAGTGCTATATAGTGGACATAGTTAATTAGTTAAACTGGTGCAGATATCATTGGGCAGAATTTGATGATGTTTGTTTTGATGGTTGTAAATCTCAGCTGCAAAGAACAAAAGTGGTGTTCCTCAAGGTTCCATTATCGGGTCTCTTTCTTTTTTTTACTTTAGTGTTAAAACAAACATTTTAAAAGCATCCAGACTGCTTATTCAAGTATCTTGAGTGACGAGCAGTTTTTGGAAAAATATTTAATAACTTCTCTTTAGGTAAAAAACAACGATCCGTTTCTCCCAGTAGAACTAGACTTACATGTTTGTTTGGTTGTATTTACCCAGAATGCCCTGTGCTGCAGTGTCCCGCTTTTGGAGCGGTCTCCAGACCACTTGGCGTTCACATATTCATTCAAACCACATCAGAGTTCACTTCAACTGAACTGAGAGCTAGGTTTGTAGACGGACCAGAGTTCAGTTTTTGGGTTTGCAACAGAGTTTGTTTACGCATTCACTCCTTCCCAAACTAACCAGACTTTCTAGGCTTTAGCTCACTTTAATCAAACAGGACTTGTGTGAATGCACCCTTAGTGTTTTCAGGATGAAGAATTAATGGTAGGGGATGTTTAGCTTGGATATCTTCAGCTATGTAACCGACACCCTGAAAACCTGAGATGTGCAAAGACTGGACAACACGACGTGAAGAAAAAGCGAAAGTAGAGATGTTTACGTTCAGCAGTGAACTTGTACTGCTGCATGATCAGCGGGCCCCGGTACGGTGAGCGATGACGGCGCCTCTACTAGCAGGAACTCCCCGGGGGTGAGGGAGGCACTCGTGGCACACCTGTCAGACATTGTTATTTACCAAGGCGCTCCCAGGTTCCCAGTCGCCTGCAAATTACCCCCATCTTGGTGGTCTCCTGTCAGGGTTATCGTAACACTCACTGCACACTGTCCCTCCTTTCCAAAAATAAATAAAATAAAAATGCACAAACACGACCACATAAGAACAGCGGTGCAGTCATTACAGGATTGTCCTGCTGCCACTGCTGCTGTAGTTGTGGTGAGGGGCTGAAATTGCTGCTTTAGACAGAGTAAACCCCCAACTTGAAGAGAAGAGCTTAACCTCTCTCCGATGAGCTGGGGACTAAGTTATTAAAAGGTCATTATTGCAGCCTTCCAAGCAGATTCTAAGACTGGAACAATGAAAGATTGTTCTTTAATTTCCCCCCAAAAATAAGTTTATTACAGCAAAATACTTTGCGGACAGGAGTGAAAAGCTTACATTTCTGTCTGTACTTGAACATGACCCGTGTGAACCGAGTTATTTTAAGACTTTTCCAGGTGCATTGTGTTTTTGATTGGGCCATGCTTACTCATGTTTCAGTGCGGGTGCACGTGACTGAACAAATCACAACTCAACAGCCAGATTACAGAGGGCCGTTGTGACATTTGTTAGGAAGTGGCTTTTCTTGTTTGACCGGGTTTTTTCCCCCCTGCATGGGGGGACAGAGGCTTAAAAACCTCAGGACAGCGACTTGATGGAGAGGATTTCAGGGGATTTTAGTAGAATCCAGTCTCTTCTTCATTGTTCAGTGACCACGGATAAATATTTCTTTGCCTCTTTACTGCTTATTTTTTCTCTCTGAAGTCCCATAAAGTCATAAACGTCTTCATTATCACTGCAGTGGCAGGCCTGACTCACTGCTGCAGTGTAGTAAAAAAGAAAAGAAAAAAACGATGTGAAATTCCCTCATTTCTCTGTGGAGCTTTGTGCAAACAGTGTCGCCTTTCCAGCGTAACTTTTATTTCTGCCGACAATCTTGTGGTTTTAGTTCAGTTGGGGATGTTTAATGGTACTCGAAGAATTCTCATGTAAGCTTTTTTTTGTTTGTTTTATTTTTTTTGCTCCTTTACTACCACTGTCAGGCTGCCACTGTTTCTGGTTAAACTAGACCTGGCAGTCAGACTCGATTATGTGTCAAAGTCCAAAAGTAGAGTGACTTTATCATCAATCAGGTGAATATGTAAACTTTCCTAAAAATGTGACGACGTAAGAGCTGAAAGCTCACATGTGAGCTGAAAATTAAAAAAATAACTTGTTTAACTTCTGGGTTTTGCTAATATAACTGTGGGAGCTAATTCTCAAACAATTTTTATTTTTTACATTTTCAAAAAAAAAAAAAAAATGTAATTGGTCTTATGCCCTCATGCTCGGTTAAGTAAAATGTGTGGCCTTTATTTTTTTTCATCGTGTTTAAAGGTTAGGGAACTATGTGTATATTGGTAAATATAATTATTGGGCATAATGGCAATATTAAAATTGGATGTCATCCCAAATTTTCACATTAGTGCATCTTTAGAAATTAACATTTAAAATATTATTTTTCAACCTTTCTGCTACAAATTGTCATTAGTTACTTATCAGTCCCTCCAGTTTTTCGGGGATATTCATGCAAAATCAACAGATCAAAAAGTCACACTTGCTGTCACACATAAGTGCAGAATTTCTTGCAAATATTTCTAAAGTAGCACCACAAAATCGGATTATGATTGCAAAACATTACAAAGACATTTTGAAATTGGATTATTTTACATTGTTTAAAAAAACAGTGTGGCTAGCATTACAAAAAGAGCAGTCTATGTTCATTCCTTGAAAATGTACATATTTATCATTTTTTTGAAGCTTTACATCCATTTTCAAACAAAGCTGAGCATTTGCCTAGCATCACTTGTTTGGGATAAGCACGGTTAGCGTAGTTAGCATAAGCTAAAGAGATTTCTCTGAGGTTTTTTAAAAGGTGGCCAACCTTTCCAGATCCCGAATGTTCCATGACAGACAGACCTTAGCTGCTCTCTGTTTAGCCTTTTTTTTTGTTCTTGAAGTCTTGCTCTCTCTTGCTCCCTTGCAGCCTATATGATATGCAAACATATTGTTGGACATCCAGCTTCTATTTTGAAGTTTCCGTCTCTTTACTTTCTCCAATTTCATTTTTAACACCTCACTGAGACTCAAATGAGCCATCTTAACTACTTAGAATCTTCATTCATGTAATTGGCAAACACATCCTAAGTGTTATCAACACACGTTTTTCAAGCTAATGTCACATTCAGCCAGGTGGACGGAGTCTTACAGGACACACCAGACACAGATGACATTCCTCAAAACACTACCATTGTTAGTGGACAGCAGCAGGTGTCTGAATCTGTCCGCCCTGACTTCATGCCACGTTGTCACCCTCAGATCTACCCGGACCCGGAGCTGGAGCAGCAGATCCTGGCGCTGCCCATCCGCTGCATCCACAGCGAGGAGGGCTGCCGCTGGACCGGACAGATGAAGCAGCTGCAGGTGAGAAGAAGCTCTTGCTTCTCTCTCTCTCTCCCCATCATTCACTCGCCCGCTTCGGTGCCCAGCAAATGGGGCAAGTCTGCTGAACGTGTGGCTGCTTCTCCTCCGCCCTCAGGGCCACTTCTCCACCTGCGCCTTCAACGTGATCCCGTGCCCCAACCGCTGCTCCGTCAAGCTGACACGCCGCGACTTGCCCGACCACCTGCAGCACGACTGCCCCAAGCGCAAGGTCAAGTGCGAGTTTTGCGGCAGCGAGTTCACCGGCGAGGCCTACGAGGTAAACACCGCTGTTTTGTTTTTTTGTTTGTGCTTTTCTCTGTGGTTGTGTGAGTTTGATGGTAAAAGAAACACCTGGAGAGAGATGACTCACCGGGTCAAATGAAAGAAGTACCTGTTAAACACAGCTGGAAGAACTCAGGCCTGTGCGTCACCATATTAAGAAAATATTTTCTGGTAGCACGAATGATGGAAGAGGAAACAGCTTTTTTTTTTTTTTTTCCAACAAGTGAATGGAGGGGCCTTACACTCCTCACTAACACCTCTGTTGGTCCTGACTCTCCTCTATTTACTCTCTCTCCCTAAGTACACGTTTCAGAACCACTACCATTCACTTTCAAATAAACAACTAAAAAAACTGTCATATGAAGGTTACTATCTTTCTGGTCTATCTACCCTCTTTCTGTTTTTTGCTTCTGCCATTGTCACCTGCCTTCTTTCCTTCTATGTTTGAGTCTTTTCTCCTTTCCTGTCTTCCCTTCTTTCATCTTGTCTCGTTTTGTGGATTCCATCTTATAAGTGTAAATGTCTTCCATAACTATTATTATTATGCTACATTTTAAAATAAGCATAAAGAACTGAGACCTGTTGGAGTCCTTACAGAAAAGCTAACCCTGTGCACACCCGGGCTAGATACGAGACACAAGAAAGTTGAAAAATGTTAAAACTTTTGAGTTGGGTTTCACAGCAAGTGGCGATGACTTTTTCCTTTCTCTATCATTTATCAAGCCTGTCATTCATGATAGACATAGAGTTCTAGCTAGCTAGCTCTCTTAGTGGCTCTTAGCCAGCTACTAGCTGGCTACCTGTTACTTGTAGCCTCACCTGCCACAGAAGGCAAAGAGGTCTGCGCTCAACTCAAAACGTTCGCCTGACGGAAAAAAACCTACTTATACAAGAATATATGAGATTAAATAGTTTTCTCATGACACAATGTAAGACCTGTGAGTAACATATTTAAGACCCACACACATTATTGTAATGTATGTAAGACTTTTGTAGATCTTCATTTTAGATACGTGAATTTTAAACTTTTTAAGGATGCGCGGACAACCAAAGTTTAGCTTTGGATTTTTTTTTCTTTTAAATCATCAATAATTTCACTAATCACATTTGTTTCTTCTTTGTTTGTTTGCTTGTTTTGGTCAGAACCACCAGGGCGTGTGTCCTCAGGAGAGCGTTTACTGTGAGAACAAATGCGGAGCGAGGATGATGCGCCGCCTGCTGTCCCAGCACAGCATGGCCGAGTGTCCCAAACGCACGCAGCCCTGCAAGTACTGCGGCAAAGAGTTCGTCTTCGACACAATCCAGGTGAGTTTCGCTTGAGCCAAAGAACAAAAAAAAAAAAAAGAAATTGGCAATTGTAAGAAAACCAACCAACCTGCATTTGACACAACAACGGGCAGAGATGCATTTATTTTCATGTAAGCAGCTGCTTTCTGTCTGAGGCCTGAGTGGGGCAGGACAAAGAAGAAATGCAGCAGCAGAAGGATGTTTCCATTCAGGGTGTCTGTGTCCTTCTCCAGCTGGATGCGGTGTGAGCTTTTAAGTTGAGGTCTCTTCCCCTCAGCACTTCTCTGACAAAGGCAGAGTTGTGATTTTCCCCTCCTCTCTCATGCTGGGTCAAGATGTGCTGAAGTAACCAAACGTGGGTCGCAGTGCTGAACAGCTGATTTCCTGTATTTTCACACCGAGAAACTTCCAAGCTGTTGAAACACTTTCTTCTCTTTGAGCGAGAAATACCAAACATTAAGTTGCTTACATTTCTTCTGTTGTTGGCAAATGATGCAACTTTTAAAAATCTTTTTTAGTTCTTTAAAGCTTTGTCTACAGCGACTTCAGTATCCATTTTATTTGTTGATCCGGGTGTTTTTGTTTATTTATTTTGGATATTTAAATGTCTTCTTATTTCAGTTTTAAATGTTCAGTAGAAATTAAAGTTTATGCATCTTTCAGTAGGAGTACATGCATTATTGTGCATAAAAGTGTTTTTCAAAACAACAATTTTATCATTTATTGCAATAACATTTGGAGCAATTTATTGTCCTGGACCACCACAAGTGTTTCTGCTTTACTTTTATCTTTTTCAGCTAATTTAACCAAATCACTCCAATTTATAGCGCTGCAAAAAAAAAAAAAAAAAGCTAATTGTAGTATTTTTAGCATGCAAAAACTTAATCACTACTATTAAATTCATAATTTACCCCAGATTCACCAGAAATGCCATCTAAAGTCAGAATACAAGACAAAATTGATCTGATTTATACAAAAGATGTTGGCTACATTTTTTATACAAAACATGTAGTCAGATCAACCCCTACATAGGCTTCCATTCATTTCCATGCATTTATTTTCACTCTTGGTTACAATTCAGTGCAGTCAAATTCAGTCTGAAGTGCCAAATTGTAAAATGTTTCCCATTTATGGAAACCCAGATGATTATATTGATTCAGACTTTGCAGCAAACTTGGTGGGTCTGAACTTTTTGTTTGTCATCTCGTCAAAAGCGAACAAAACAACATGTATTCATCCCAAAGACACCTGAAATGAATGGAAAGCATATCATCTCTTTTTCATTCGTAAAAACCAAAATAATGTTTCCGTTTTCGTTCTCTTGGACGCAGAACCACCAGTATCACTGCCCTCGCTTCCCTGTCCAGTGTCCAAACCAATGCGGCACTCCCAACATCGCCCGGGAGGACCTGGCCAACCACGTCAAGGACAACTGCGGCAACGCACTCGTCCTCTGTCCTTTCAAAGACGCCGGCTGCAAACACAGGGTAAGACTGACCTGCATCCGTTCTCATTAAAATTCTCCTGACTCTGTAGGAATTTCTTTTTAACACGCCCATTGTTGTGTTAATCATTAAGCCAGGAAGCTTTTTTAAAAACTACATAATCTTTACTTTGTGGCCTTGGTTACCAGGTCCAAAGATCCGGTTTGTTGCCTAATAACAGGATAGACGCAAACAAACTGACACATCTATCGGTGTCTTTTTTAAAAGGTGCCAAAGTCTGGAAATGTGGAAACATCAAAAGCTATAATGTCATTTTTCCACATTTTTTAGACTCCGAGAACAAAATGTTTTTTTACTGAACAAAGACTCATGAAAAATAATCAAAGATATTCAGTATAGAATTAACTGTATTTTATGAACTCTTAAACAGAAGTGATTTGTTTTCTCCCTGCAGTGCCCTAAGCTGGCTATTAGCCGTCACTTGGAAGAAACCACCAAGTCGCACCTCACCCTGATGTGTAACTTGGTCGGTCGCCAACGGCAAGAAATCCTGGAGCTGCGACGAGAGATGGAGGAGCTGTCGGTCAGCCAAGACGGCGTCCTCATCTGGAAACTCAGTGACTACTCCCGCAAACTCCAAGAGGCCAAACTGCGGAGCAACCACGAGTTCTTCAGCCCGCCGTTCTACACGCATCGCTACGGCTACAAGCTCCAGGTGTCGGCCTTCCTCAACGGCAACGGCAGCGGCGAGGGCTCCCACCTCTCCGTCTACATCCGCGTCCTGCCAGGAGAGTACGACAACCTGCTGGAGTGGCCCTTTTCCTACAAGGTGACGTTCTCCATCCTGGACCAGAGCGACCCGTCTCTCTCTAAACCCCAGCACATCACAGAGACCTTCAACCCGGACCCCAACTGGAAGAACTTCCAGAAGCCCTGCAGCAGCCGCAACTCGTTGGACGAGAGCACCCTGGGCTTCGGCTACCCCAAGTTCATCTCGCACGAGGAAATCAAGAAGAGGAACTACATCCGAGACAACTGCATCTTCATCAAGGCCTCTATAGATATTCCCCAGAAGATAATGGGTTGAGAGTGCTCGTTTTTCTGTCCATGAAGGAGAAAGATGGGTTAAAGACTGGAACTGACGCTTAACCTTGAAAACTTGTACACGTTCACCCTTTAGATTCTTCCTCCCGATAGCCTCTCCGCCGCAGAGCTTGAAGCGAGTCTGGTTTGTGCGAGCTGACTTGGAGGAACTCGCATCACGAGAGGGGGGGAAATGTTTGGTCTGCAGAACTGTCACTCGTTGACGCTCCTTTTTTACGTAGTTTTTCTCTATGCGTTTGCTGACCTTTTGATCACCCTCTGCAACTTAAAGCCTTTGAAATCAAACAGTGCCTAGAGTGTTTATCTTGAGTTATACTTCTGTTTTTGTTTCTGCAGCACCAACACAAAACGAATGTGGTAAAGATATAGATATATAAGATTTAATGGGCATGTGTGAGCGGAAAGAAGCAAATATTCAGCACCGCCCCAAAGAAGAGGGACCTAGCAGATTCAAACTCAAGCCCAACTGATTTTTGTTTACACACTCAGAGAGTATCGTGATCCTTTAACAAACACACCGTCCCACATAACAACTACCATAAAGGTTTATATTAACACAAACATACAAATACTTTTAGGCGACCTTAAATATCTAGATGTTTTAATTAAATATCTTTGGCAATTCATAGCTGTCCTTAGGCCAGGAAAACTCTTACGATATGCTAAATGTGAAATTTCCGTTTCCTGTTTAACTTACTTTACAGAGTTGAAGCCTGAAAAGCAGAATGGTTTTGTTAAGGAAACATTCATCTAACCACAGATAAAAATTGCAGTCTTGAATCTAGACACAAACTTAAGACAAAGCAACTTCCAGTTTTATTGATTTTTGGTTCATGTAGCTTCACCGAACTTGGAATTTCAGGTTAACATGTCTGACCTTTACCAGAATACTGACCATAGCTTCCAGAGACTTGTTAAAAAGACTTAATAATTGAGGCTTTATAGTTTTTACTATGCTAGAAAGAAAATTCATTTGTGCTGATAATAAAATCAAAGCTGGCTTCAGAATCGCTTAAATATCTTTAATAAGAACCAGAACCGGGAAGAACTTATAAAACCTCTTCTCAGTTACCTCTAAAAAACCCAAACATTTTTTTTGTTTCCCTAAAACTTGACAAAAACATTTAAAACTAAAACTAACATTCTGTTTTCAAATGGCTAGGTTTAACTTAAATATTTGAAGAATAACCAACATGGCTTTTATTGAACAACTATTACCCAACACTAGATGTGAATCTCACTCCTGGACCTAAACCGTTAGACTATCTGCTCTTATTTAATATTTTTATGCTAAGCTATGCTTACTACAAATTATTAGCATAGCTTTGCATTGACAGCTACATACATTTCCATTTACTTTTTGTAACAGTAAAAAGTCATTTTGAGTTTTGTTTTTACCTTTTAGCTTTCCAAAAAAACTTAAGCAAGACTGTTACAATTATACAGCTAAAGGCAATCTTTGAATTGCTAAACTTAGCTTAACTCCAATAAAAAGTATGCTGTTCAGTAACAGCATGGCTATTACTGAACAGTTACCACCCAGCAATAGATGTAAGATGTAATTCATCCACACCTATAGATGGAGGAAGTTTATTGTTTGTTCCAGATTTCAGTAGTTTAAGGGTTTTGCATACTCGCAAGTACTGAGAAAGATTTTTTTTCTCAAGGTGTCAAGATTTCACAAAAAAGTAGCGGCACAACTCTTGAGACGTCAGCAAAAACTTTTCCCCATTAAAAAAGTTTTTGTTTCTGCAGTACCAACACATTAAACACATCCTATATAATTTTTAGATTTTAAAGGTATTCCTAGAGGATTTGCTGAGAATATCTGCATTCATTTCCTACCTGGAATTTCTTTGCTCTTCCGTATTATGCATAGCCCTTTAGACTAACAATTGCTAACAATTTTTCATTAGCATGGCTTAGCCTAAATATTCAAACATCTATTCACTTGCGTCCTCTAACAGAAGTCTGATTTTATGTACTTTTTTAAAACATTGCCAAAACCAAGACGACTCTTAAAACAAATTACACTGAATGCTGAATATCTGTTGGTTGCTATCAAAGCAGGAACTAGCTTGCGCTCTTGTGTAAGTAGTAACTGGATCAAAGTGTCAGGGGCTCTCTGGTGTACTGTACACACACACAACTCTAACTGGCTCCATATTTACAGAGTCCTCACACTAATAAGATAGGTTATCGTACCTTTTGTCCATTTCCTCCCAACTATCAGAATACACACGCATTTTAAGAGTGAAGGAAAAGCCATGTGGCCTTTTTACACAGTATGTCTTCGCATGAGGGTTTTAAAGGTGAGCAGGCAAACGCATGTTTCATGTGTCAAAACCTCGTTCTCACGTTTTTTTTTGTTTTTATGTAAGCTGTATTCTTGAAATCCTCAACTTTTGTGGCTCATTAGCAGCAAAAGTTGCTGACTTTTTGCAATTATTTTTTTTTTTTGAAGTAGACAAGAACTGTCAAAAAATAAATAAATTCTGATTTTGTTTTTATAAAATGTGAATCTTGGTGGCATAACCTATAAAGACAATGAACATTTGACATTAGTGTGTTGTTTAGCACACATGGGGAATGGAAAGGCGTTCAGAGGCTCGGTGTAATGGAGGGCCTGCTGGCTCAACACACAATGCGACGACGACGAACAGCACCATGCTGTACGCGCGTTTTCGTCAAAGCACCATAAGGAGCTGAGAAGACTTTCACAGTTTGCTTATGATATATGTGAATACTAATGTAAAAAAAATGCAGAAGCACATTCTGTCTTTTTATTATTATACATGGGGGGAATTCTTAATTTCTTGTCATGAATACCAGCTGATATTTTACAGTGACACAAAAAGGCAAGGAAATAAAAAAAGGGAAGAAAAAAAAAAAACCTTTTTGTAAGATTCTGTATTTTTCAAAACGCTTAACTGTTTTATACAAGCTTTTACGTTGGAGAGTCGGGGTTGACTTTGGGAGTTTTCGGACCCATTCGTCTTTTGAACATTTGGATAATTCGTTTGTCTGTGTGGTTTGAGCCTGTTCTGTCTGTATTATTTCCTCTTAAAAGTATTTATTTTAAGGAGCCATCTGGAGTCTAGACTGATGGCACAAATGTTTTATTATGTTGATTGATGAGTGCTTGTCAATTTCTTATGTAAAATAAAATGCCGTATATCAGTTGTTTTACTTATTTCCATGTTTGCTCCACAATCTATTTTAATTGCTTCATTGTGCTGTGGAAACACCAGTTGACATATAATCACCAAAGTAAAGGCAGCATTATTGTAAAAATAAACCACAAATTTAAAAAAGCCCTCCAATATGCACTTTTATTTGCATAGCACTGAGTGTGCTTTACAAGAAAATAAAGAAATGGAGAGAAAAGTACATTGAAAATAAATATGACAGAACACTTGCATAAGAGGAAACATTAAAATGAAAATTTAAAACTGGGAGTTGGTTTTAAAGTTACGCATTACAAATACTAAACGCTGCCTGTCCTTTTTTTAGTTCTATGGCATGGAAAACAAGCAATTCTTTAAATCTCTTAGAAATATGGCAGTCCTCCTTATCTAATATCTGATCCAAGCTGATTTTAAACAAAAGGAAACAGAGAAACTGAAAACGGTGATAAAACTTTGACCTCTGATTCTTAGACGGACATCTTAATCACTGATTTACCTAATAGGTTAAACTCAGTTCTTTTGAATTTGAACATTTTAAAACATAAAGCAGAGGCCTACAGAGTTCAAAGCGTGACGGTATATACCCATACTTCAAATACCACACTTGATGAGTCCCTGGCTTCCTATGATGCTAATTAAAAGCCTGCTATTAGCAGGCTTTTAATTAGCGGTTTAATGAAAAGTCCCCATGTACAAGCAGTGACTTTAGCTTAGCAGCTGCATTAGTTTAACCCAAATATAAGAAGTCCCCCAGTTAGTTTTAATGCTGTTTTTTCTTGAGACTGATTGCAGTTTAAATCTGCTCTGAATTTATATTGTGCGACTTTTTTATCGGTGGACCAGGAGTTTGAGGACTGTTTGACAGAAATGTGTGCTGGAAATACAAACTGTTTAAATTGTCAGACCAGCGCATTAGCCGCCACCATTACATTTAAAGCATCAGCGTACTTAGAGCCTCACTGAATTATTGATTAAATATACCACTAATGTTAATACTTAATGAAACTGAAAGCCGATAAAGCTCATCTAGCCATCTGTCCTGTTGGGACTGCTTTATAAAAATTAAAGCAGTTGCAATATTCATCTTCTATTGACCTAAACCAGTAGAAAACGCTTATTCAGTTCAGTAGTTTTCCTGAAAAAAATGTCTCAAGTTTATGCTGTTTCCCATTTCTTTTGCTTCTATTTAGGTCAGGGGTCATTGTAGTTTTGCAAGTTGTTTTTTTTTTTTTTTCCAATATCTCCAGTCAGAAATCTCCAGTGGGAATTGAAGCAGCAGAGGAAGTGAGGCAGACAGGAGTTTGCATCAGCTCTCCATTTGGCTCTGGTGCAAGATTACAGAAGAGGAAAGTGAGCTTTTAATATCGAAATCTTCCTGCAATCCCTGAAGAGGACAGTCTTGCATTTCACTTACTGTACAAACGCCGGCCAAGGTCCTGCAAAAGCTATAATCTCGCTTCTCTTAGTGCTCATTTCATGGCTCAACGATAAAAAAAAACATCTGTTTTAAAAAGAAGAAGAAGAAGAAGAAATAAAGGAGTGGGCTTCTTTTTCACTTCAAGAGCCAGTTATTCAATAACGCAGAGAAAAATTTTTAGTTTTAAATTGAAAGCTTCGCGGATTCCTGGCATGGAACGAACAACCAACAACCCTGTTGCTCCTTCAGGGCGACGGTAGCATCAAAATAGTAACAGGCTAATTACACGTTAGCTAGAGTTTTTCCCCCGCGCTCCGTGTGGAGCCGAGTCACGTGCGCCTACAGGCCCGTCGTTTGGCTTCGCTCTCTGAAGTGACCCTCTGTTCCCTCAGGTAAATCATTTGCAGGTAGTCACATTCCCAACACTGTGAGCACACAAAACGTAACCTTTGGCCAAAATACACACTGGAAGAAAAAAAAAAGGAAAGAAGCAAGATGCCGGCGGGGTCGGAGGAAGAGGAGGCGGTGAAGATGGAGAAGAGCCCGACCTCCTCGTGATTCTTTCCTTGCCTCGTGAAACCCGGCACATCAAAGGGAAGCTGCGGTTCGTGAAGCGGTGCCAGGCTGTCGCTGCTCATACTGCAAGTTTAACAATCGCGCCTCACAGAGCCGAAGCGAACCGGGCTGGTTTATGGGTAAGGTGGTGTCCCATGGCGGCTTTATAGAAAATCTGTGCCTGGATTAACACCAGAACCTCCCTAGAAGATTAACATGATGAGTCAGAGCAGTCATCTAAAGAATAAAACTCACACGTGTGTGTCAGCACTGGCAGCTGAACTGGAAGTGACAATTTGATTTAAAAAAAAATAAAATAAAAATGTCAGAATGTAACTTATATTTTAAGAAAAAAGATGTCACCATGTACTGACAGTGTGATATGATAAACTGAAAAATTATTGCTCCTACCAATAACAACCAGTCAGAGTCAAGAGGAGGGTCTTAATGCTGTCAATCATCCTCGTGTACTCTGCTCAATTTGCTAATGCCATAGAAACGATTGACAGAGGAAAAAAACATTTTTTCCTCTGTCATTGGTGGCCATGATAACTAGCCTTACCATTCATAACTGTTCTTTTCTAGCTGCAGCGAAGCTGAGTGAGGAGGATGATTGACAGCACCAAGATCCGCCTCCTTGCTCTGACTGGTTGCTTCTAGTTCGCTCTGGCAGAAAACGGAGGAGCTATATTTCTTATTCACATACTGTGTGCTCATACGTACTCATACCATACTATCATGACTTGGTGACAGTTTCTACAAATGTGTAAAATAAATATATATATATATATATATATATGTAGATTGCTCCTGCTGATAAGGTTTCTTGATGTGCTAAGCTAACATTAGCATGTTTACTTCCCATTAACAGTTAATCTTACAGCATATTTTAATACAGTTCCAATCATACATGGATAAAGTAACAGTAACTTTTTTAATTTGGAATGTGTTAAAATGTTTAGACCAGGTTTTTAGCTAGGCGTGTTTGTCACAGATTACAGGTCACATGACACAGACAGACAGGAATCTGCAGCAACTACAGTCTCTCTGTCATAAATGTTATAAAGTGTAAAATCCTTTTTAAGCTTAAAATTGGCCACATAAAATGTAGCTGCAAGGTATGTTACATTGTAGCATATCTTCATAAAGACCTTGATCTGATATGTGGGACCAGATTAAGACACTCCCACTGGTCACATTACTATACTGTATATATTCTCACAGTTCTTTGCCCTTTTTCACTGACAATATAGTTGTCTACGTATTTATGGAAGATTTTCCTACATTAACATCAGATAACATGTTCCTAGAAATTTCTGTTTTTGCTGCCTTTTAAGAAGCTGAATTTTGTAACATGTCAAAATAATTATTGTTACCCAATTCTAGTATGAAGATTCACCTTCATTTTTGTTAAAGTCTGACTGTCATAAGAAATAGACAAATAAATAAGACAAATGAAGATAATCAATTGAATTTTCTTTGCTTTAGCTATAGCCCAGTGGTTTCTGTTTTATATGTATACTTGAAATTCATGAATCATCTTCTATACTATTTCACCCCACTTTCTTGTCTCTTTGAATTACAGTTCAGTCCTTCACCTTTACTCGAGCTGGTATGTCTCCATATTGTGTGTTAATAAAAAAGAAACTCTTGAGCTGCTCCACAATGGACAAGACTGCAGATTAATTCTTTCTCTCTTTTCTCACTTTTTTTTTTCCCTTCAAGTTACGTTCCAAAGAGACCGAGGCCTAATCAGAAATGGAAGGTGAGAGTTTAAATTTTTCAAACCAAGGAGCTCACGCGGAAGGAGCTTTCCCGCTGACATTTCAGCGCCACGCAGCGCGAGTGTTCTCGTTGGCTCGAGCCCCATTGTAAAACCTGAAATGAAGAGTTCTCTTGTGATGAATGGAATTTGCATACTCCCTTCTCCCCTGCTTATTCATACTGTATCGGTGTATGATTCGCACTGGTGTTCGCTTGATGAAATCATTAATCACTCCTTTGAAGTGAGTGCTAGCAATTAATGCAGGTGGGCAGATGTTTCAGTCGCTGCCTCTCTCTGCTCGTGTTGAGGTTGCTGGCTGAGTGAGAGGTCGCAGGGAGAGAGGAGAGGGGATTAATGTGATGTTTAAAAAAGCTCAGCACAGCAGACAGTCATGGTACATACAGTGCAGAACATAGATGTAAAAGAGCAGCAAGTCGGACCTGGAGACTCTTCTGCTTTAAATTCTAAAAATCTCCAATGAAAATTTTTGTCCACTGGGATATTTTCTGTAAAACTTTTCTTGTAAAACCATTTTTTTTTTTTCCACTAACAATTTTAGCTGATTCTGATCTCTTACTAAGAATTACAATAATTTCTGCAGCTTTCCTGCCACACAGTTACAGTCATTAAATATTCATATTTGGAGCATAGGTCTCTTTGCGTGTGTAAAAGAGAAGCCATTATAAAAACGAGCTTTACTTCTATTTAATAGTAAAGACAAAGAGTTCAGAATTAAAACTATAACTCCAGCTCATATTAAGGGACAACATACAATAGTGGTTTTATGAAATGGAAATGACACATGATTTTTAAGAAACATCTTTGGTTTTAAAAGATAAATTTGACATAAGGTGTGACCAGCCTAAGTGTAGCGAGATAATCAAATGCAGTCCTCACTGATAAAAAAAAAGGGAAAAAAAACTTGTGGAAAATTTTTAGGTTAGTGCAAATGTAAATCTATAAATCAGAAGTCAACTTTAGACACCACCCTGAAATTCCTTCAGCAACAGCTTCTGCACTGAGTGCTTCTGCATCGCACGTTCACGTAAAAAAAATAGATTTTTGAGTTTCTAAATTGAGCTGAAAATCTGGTCATGAGCTGGTTTCTTTATACATTTCTTGCTCTAATCACATTGCAGCAGAAATGTTCCAAGTAAAAGCCGGCTCAGTTTCCTGGAGAGTAGAACCTAATGAAAAATTCACTATATAGAAGCACATAAAACATATGAGCACAGAATGTTTGCTGAATGTGCAGGCATCAGCAGTGTCTTGCCATTTCCACTGTAGTTCATTTGAAAGGGCAAGTAATTGTGTTTTTTTTTTTGTTTCGGGGGTTTTTTTTTTCCCCACACGTCTCAGTCCAACTTACAACTTTCCCACCTTTATCTCAAATGCATGCATTCTTACCTTTAATAAGCACAAAATGACGTGCTAGTTTTTCCTACACCACCAAATGGGCTATTCGCTGTCTCTGTTGCCATGGAGACGGCACTCCGGTGTGGCTGATCTGCCAGAGGCTGTCTATGATTCTCAATTTAAAATGTAAATTTCTGTTGTGCTAAGGCTCTAAAGTGGATTTAGTGTGTGTTTAGACCTGCCGTGTTTCTCAAGGGGGGAGAGCGAGGTGAAGAGGAGGGGGGTTGGAATCGGTAATGGGGGGTGGTTGGGGGAGGGGCTGATTTATAGACTTGCCATTTTATGTCTCTCTGTTGTTTATTGTTGCCTCTGTGCTGGGGCGGCTCCACTGTCGAGAATATGCTGAATGAGTTTTCACATCAATTTGTTGTTGATGCAGCAGAAAGAAAATGAGCATCACCGTTACATATGGGAAGCTGAGTAACAATGTAACAGCTTCTCCCACCCTCTCATTCCTGTGTTTTTTTTTTGTTTGATTTTTTTTTTTTGTCCAACTCCAAACGCCCTCATTACAGTCGCCCGGGGCTTTTGAAAGCGGGCGATCCTGGCCTTCCCTGGTTGGCTGACTCGTGGCCTTCTACAAGCCTCCCAGCGAACGGAGGCTTAGGGAGTCCAAAGAGTGGCAACAACTTTGGCCGAGGAGGTAAGAAACACAAGCGGCGTTGAGAGAGGGGAGGGCAGATGTGGTATTAGCAATGCCTTGGTGGACAGTTTTGACGTTCATCCTTTGGGAAGCATCATGACAGCACATCGCATTTGCAAACACATGCATCCGAATTAACGCAGCCTCTGAGGGGTTGCATTCTCCTGATTTGATTTGACAAGCTTGATATTTGGCTTAATTTTTTTGCTGTTTAGATATATTTTTTGGCAGCCCTTTTCCTGCTGTTGTGCATTTTACAAGCTTGCATGAGATTGATACTCCAGGTTTGTGGTTTTAATTTGAGTGCTATGATTTAAACTAGTGAGCTGCAGGCTTCTTTTCTGTGAAAAACAGTGGAGCTGAAGGTTAGCGCGGTTTGAATATCCCCTCTTGTGAACACTCCACCAGGCTCCCACCGAGCGTTGCATGCTAATTATGCTTGTTGATAATCACTTTCATTTATATCAACTCTACTTTGGACTCGCCTTTTTTTCTTTTTTTTTTAACTAATGCAGAGCGCCAGAACAGCGGGGCACGTTAATGACCTTAAAGATCGTTAACTTCATGTCAACTTATCTCTCCGTGTTGTCTTTCTTTTGCCCATTCCGCTGCCCCCCGCTCTGTCTCCACCCTCTTCCCCTCAGATGTTTTACCGTCTGCAGCCGTGGAGAAAACAGGCACCATGCTGTCTGATGGGGCCATCTACAGCAGTATTGACTTCATGGGGAAGGGAGGCTACAGCAGCCCGGCGCGAGGCGTCCAGCCAACCCCTTACGCCACCACTCAGATTCTTCAGTCCAACAGCTTTCATGAGCTGGCCGTGGACAGGCCAGATTCCCGTTGGAAGGCGTCTCTGCAGGCCCAGCAGGAAATGGCAAACATGGGCTACTCGCTAACTGACAGGCGACCTGGTGCTGGTATGAGCCACGTGAAAATGTGTTCAAAAATCACCAAAAGCTAAACCCCAGGAAAGAACAAATGATAAAGGAAGGAATTTATTTACATAGTCACTAAAACGGACCCTCAGGACTGTGCTCTTAATTACTCTTCTGTCTCCATCACGGTTCTACCCGGAGAGCTTATCTAGCCCAGAAATGTCACGCAACAATGACGCATTCCTTTGGCTTAATTTGATTAGTGATGGCAGAAAATCCCTCAGCGTTTCTCAGTTATTTATTTAGCATATATACGTTTTGTAAAGCCATGGAGGCATATCCGTCTGCACTTTTGTACTTCTGCACAATGTTCAGCTAAATGTCAGGCTCAGAAGAGATAAAGCGAACCAAAGAAGGGGAGCCGTATGGAAGCATCTTAAAGCTTGTTGCCGCAGGATTTTTATTGCCTCTTTAAGAAATGTCAACATTTGGGAAATGTTTTAATGTGCTGTCAGCACAAAGAAAAGGAAGAGATGAACTTTGAGCAGGAAGACAGGGGTTTTAAAGATTCCAGCTGTCGACGCTGACGGAAGATAACTTTCAAAGCAAACTTGAATGTGTGTAAATTTGATATAGATTGATACTGAAGAGTAGAATACAAAGTGGCTTCTCAGAGATAATTTTTTTTGTTTTTTTTGGTTTCCTACACTTAGGTGCTAAGGTTGCAAAGAAAAAGAAGATCAAGGGAGGGACGAAAACCTCAAAATCAAATGGAACTTGCTGGGCAAACATGCCCCTGCCTCCGCCACCCATGCACCCTCTGCCAGGCACAGAGATTGACCTTGGTCGGTACCCACAGGAAAACCATAAAGGAAGGTAATGCTTAGCTTTCCTCAGTCCTGCCTCTTCAAGCCAAAGGCACAAAAATGATGGTAATAGAAAAAAATACCAAGACAAATGGAGCATCAGGGGCAAAATTTATCAGAACCTTTTAAATGTGTGGTTGTCTGCACACATTTGTAACATTTACATTTGCTTACTCCTCTTTTGCCAAGTTCCAAGCATGCCTTTTAATGGACTCTTACGCCACACAAAGTGATGCATAATTATAAAGTGGAAGGACATGTGGTTTTGAAAAGTTTTTCCAGAAAATAAATCTGAAAAATGTGGCGTGCATTTGTACTCAGTCATCCTTACCCTCATATCCTTCAATTAAAATCTCACACTGTAAACCGACCGACAGTTAGCTGTCCGCTTAACAAGATAAAGAATGGAAATCAATAATCAGTGGAATAACAAACATGACTGGGAAGTGGTACACAGAGGCCTTCACAAGTTTTGCCACAAAACATGTGTAGAATAGAGCAAACATGTGGAAGAAGGTTCTCTCTTTAAATGAGACCAAAAAGAACTACTAACTCTAAATAATAGAGCACATCATTCTGAAAATGCCCGTCATAATGAAGTTAGTCTGAGGTGACCAAACAGGTGACTGTCACAGTTCAATAATTTTGAAAAATACTTCTTCATGATTATGCACTGCTTTACTGTGGTCTACCACATAAAGTCCCAATCAAATACATAAAGGTTGGTGGCTGTAACCTGACATGATGTGAAAAAGTTAATATGAATATCTCTGCATATCCCTGTGTCTTCCCATAAAATGCCATAACAACCAAAATTCTTTGTCTCTCCACGCCACATCTTTTCCTCATGACTCCGGCAGCAACAGCTGGGCCCCGCCCATGTCTATCCAGACCTACCGCCACCAGGATTTGGACAGCGAAGTGGAGGAAGAGAGAGGTCCCACTCCACCGTTAAGAGGAAGATCCTCCTCGCCAGCTCCCTTCAGCCAGCCCTCATCTTCCTCTCTCAGTTCTGCCCACCATGAAGAAATGCAGTCCATTTTGCAGGCCCACTTAGATGAACTCACCAGAGCTTACCAATACGAAGTAGCAAAGCAGGCATGGTAAGGATGCATGATAGCACCAGTTCTTTAAATTATTATGTAGACTAAAAGATACGTTACCCTTTTCAGTCAGTTTTCAAAAACAGCACTCCATTAAAACTACCCTGTTGAAGTTATTTAATAGGACTTTCTCTAGAAATATATAAAGAAGTGGTTTGTCTACCTGTCCAACCTGTGGAGCTCCACAGAATTCACTCCTTGTTCCTTAATTTTTTTCTTCCTATATTTTTATATTTAGCTTCATATATTAAGCATGCTGATATTACATCCATTTTATATTCTCTGCTTGGTCTAAGATACATTTTAAAATTCATTTATCTACCTAAAGAGTTCTTCAAAGCCAAGAATACCTATACTGTGTTCTTACCTGACATAGTTCTGCTCATATTGCACAATAACAACCTCAGAGTCTGTTTGTTATTCCCTTACACAATTAGCGTTAACTATGGAATATTTTGCCATCACTGTTTTGTTTAGCTGTCCCTTTCAATGACTTCAAAAGCCAGCTAAAAGTTTTTTGTACCATCCTCTTTATTGATTGGAATTTGATTCTTCATCAAAGATTTTTCCATTCCTCTCCACGCTATGTTTTAGCAGGTTGTTTTCTGTACGAAAGGTGTTGCCATTTCCTCGCTTTGCACAGTTGCAGAGAAACCCGTAATTTTATTCCATTGATTCATCTCCTCGTTTTGGTTCTGCATAACAATGGCCAGCATTCCAACGTCTTAGGATGCTGGTATTTGCTCGTGTCATCCCAAACCTGCAGTCGATGTCTCCGGCGAACGATAAAAACCTTCTTACCATTGATTACACCTTCGACGAAGCACCGAGGGGAACTTGATAAGTCGGGGCTGACACGTGTTGGGGGGGTGGGGGGGGTAATGACTGGGTTTAGTCTTACATGCTGGTCTGACATCAGTAAATAGAGTTGGTAATTATGCATGCATCTCCTCTACGGTGGGATTGGAGCCATCATGGAGGACAGCTGTGCTGGAGATAACAGGCATGTTGCTGACAGCCCTGCCCATCCAGATATCCTTTATCCAGTCCAATTACAACTCCATTGTGTTAGCACAACACACACTACTGCTGAGAAAGTAATCAGTGAAAATCACTGCAGACATTCATAGTCTTTGCATATTGCATCTTTTCGCTTTTGAATATCCACTGATTCTGCTTTCTAATGCTTGTTTTGCGGTATTTTTCCCGCTCCTTATATGACCTCCATTGGATTTTGATGGTTCGACCGTGCTTATTAATACAGCGTTTGCCCACATTTAATTAGGCATATGAAGAGCAGCGCTAATGTGTCCAACACACCGATGGACTTCATGTCGAGTACACTGGGCTCTGATCTGGGAGCAACACTCCTCTCTGAAGACGATGAGGAAGAAGAAGAGGAGGAGGATGAAAGATATGCTGTGGTGTCAAAGAACTTGTGCAGCTTTGAATACACTCCTGGCCACAGCGTGGATAGCCTTGAAGGTACAGGTATGTGTTCTTATTATTAAAGAAAATGAATATGAAAGTTCATTATGACTTTGAGGAAATGAGCATGGGGAGGTTGGGTGGAACAGGGTGTACCAAGAGCATTTAATCTGTTAGTGCAGTTAGAATTTGATTTATTGAAAATGAAACAGTCCTATTACACTTTCTATATCTTGAAAGAGTTAACTTTACTTATGTTTTTCAAATGTTACACATTCAAAATCAACAATCAGTAATGTATTTGTCATTTATTACATACTGAATGTATATAGTGAAGCAAAATATAATTTTTTTGTTCTTTGAAGGAGGACTATTATGTAAAATCAACTTTTTTGAACGTCATATCAGCATCAAAAACATAGATGGAGTGCTGCTTTTGATTCTTTCATACATGTTTGAGAAATTCTTGATTCTCCTTCAGCAGCCATCTGGGGGTGCACAAACGCTAAACTGGCACTATGTATGTTTTCTGAGGATGTTTACACCTTAGGTTTTTTGGCAGAGGTATTTATAAATATAAAAAAATGAGCAGAGGAAGAAACTTAAAATAAGATATTTAGGAACTTAATTTTCTAAAACTTAGAGGTTTCTATTTGCGATTTCTGTTTTTATTTTATTTACTCATATTTTAATTCATGTCTTTATTTATGGGGCTATTTGTGTCTTAAGTAGAAGTAATTAAGGTAAAGTTTATATTATAATATATACAAAAAATTATATAGTCTTAACTTAATTAATGAATTTGGAAAATACCACATCATTACTTAAAAAATGATGCATCTCACTGGTCTTTTATTTTCCTTGCTCTCTTGCTATGTTTTCTTGCGCAGTGTGCTACCAGAGTCTAGTTCAAGAACTGTGCAGAATATGAAGAAAAGGCAGAAACAGTCCAAAATTGTACTTTGAAAGGCCTTCAGAAAGTTTGAAGAACTACTGATCAAGACCATTTTAAAAAATAATAAGTAACGTGGTTCTCAGTGGATGAAAAATGCAAAAAAATAAAAGGTACTTCAAAACACAGCAGTGTCTTACCACTTAATATATAAATTGTGCCCATTTGACTGGCAATGTAAAAGTGGTTTAGAATGGAACAAATATGCTGTATGTTTCTGAAAGAAAGGGGGAAAAAACTGTTGACAGCCTTATGTTTTCACCTTGTTGCTGAAGAGTCACTACAGCCACTCAAAGCACTTTGTCAAGAAATTGCGTTTATATTGGACAATTTCTCCAAACACAATAGATCCATGTTCAGAGTAGAAGCAAGTGGCTTACTATTTGTAGCAGGCAAAATTTTTAAAAGATGAGAGGAGAAAATGTCAGTGAATAAATTCTGTGCATGATAAAACAAAACATTATTTAATATTCTGTTACACACTTAGTTTAAACAATGAAAGGTTAATCTCCACCATGCTCAATCATGGGGGCTGTGTATTCAGGGGGATTGATGTGGTAGCTTTCTGTCATTCATAGCAGTTTGCATTTATGCTAAAACTTTCAGTTTTGATGTCTTCTAATCAGAACTCCTTCTTCTACGTTTTTGATCCAACCCTCTATGTAGAAAGTTGCAAACTGACATTTTTATGTTTTTCTTTAATTATTTTTTTAAATTGCTCCAAAAAGGCTATACATGTGGAGTTCACAAGTAATTGTTGTGCTAACAGAAATGAGAATCTGTTCAGCTCAGTCAGAGTTACAATGGGTCTCTTGGCTGCTTTTCTGATTAATGTTCTTCTCATCTGTCAGTTTGTTTGAACAGCAATTTATTGGTAGATTGGGAGCTCTGCCGTCAGTTATCAGATTCCAATACGATTTGAGTCACTGTGGTGGAAACAGAGGCAGTCTGTAACAGCAAAATACTAAAACTATTCATAGACTTTGAATCACTGCAACCTCCGTTTTAGATGATGTAGGACAGTTTTAAAACATCTATTAAAAGTTACATGTCATCATTCTCGAATAAATGTAGAAGCCATAAAATATTTTACAATTTTATGCATTTATAAATAGGTTTCCGCCTGAAAGCTATTCTTTAGAACTCAGAAACTTGATGGCTTCTCCCACAGGGACAGAACTGCACCGTTTTTAGACCCCAGCGTTTGATAAGTTACGACTGACGGGCACACTGAGAATACGTTTGTGTTCATTACTTTTGATAACCCATCGCGGGGCAGAAACAGTGTGACTATAAATATTTACACACATTAGCAATGCAAACATGCTATCATCTCAGATCTTACAGACACACATTATAAGTAAAAATATGAATCTTTGGTCTGGTTTCTTGAAGCCACAGGGCGGAGCCACATCGCTTTTTGTTACCCTACAAAGGAGGGCTTGTTCTTAAGGCTGTCAAATTCTCTGAACAGCATATCTACTATCTATTAGTTCTGTTTTCCTGTGAGATGTGGGACACATCTTCATGCCTCGTTTTAAGACACGTCTGCAGTACATGGCAAAAATATTCGCTTCATTTCATCTTTTTGATGTTTTATCAATACTCTGATGATAAAACATAAGGATATTGAAATTTTATGTGAATAACCTACACAAATTAGCATGTGATTGTGAAGGGGGAAGAAAATGATAGAGTTTCTAAACTGTTTTCCAAATAAAAACCTAAAAAGTGTGGTGTGTATTTGCATCCGCCCCTCCTTTTGAAACACATTTTACTGTAAACACAGCTGCAAGTGGTTTATTTCTCTTCCAGGATTTTGACATACACACCGATTTTTTATTATTATTTTTTTTTACCCATTCTTCACTACAAAGTGAAACTACAACTGGAAGAAGCTCATCTATATAAATCAATTTTCAAATGTTGCTCCTAAACGCTCATTTGATTTAGGTCTATTTGCTTTACCTCGGTTATTCTAACACACGAATATTTTTTAATACAGATTATTGTGAGCCTGGCTTTGGCTGTATGTTTAGGATTTAGTCGTGGTAGGAGATGCTTTTTCCATTGTCACAGCATGATGCTGCCATTACCATGATTCACCGTGGCAGTGGTGTTTTTAGGGTAAAGCGGAATGTTAGTTTTCTGCTAAATTCATCATTTTGAATGCAAGCAAAACGGTTTTATTGTTTGCCTAATAGCTGCTTCCCTGATCTATGCTCTCCTTATCTTTCCTATCAGTGTATGTGGACCAGCATGTATTGGTAGGTTTGCAGCTGTGCTATGTTTTCTGTATTTGCAGATAATTGATTCAACACGTAGAGAATTGTTTTAAAGCTTAAATATACTTTAAACCTCTCTATTAGTTTATCCCTCCGAGTTCTTCAGAGAACAGTTTAATTTCTACAAAGATTCAATTCAATTACACTGAGTGTTTCTAACTTTCTATAGGCAGTCAGTTACACAGGTTTGATTTAGGAGCATTGGCGTAAAACAGGCTGAATACATTATTGTCCTTATGTTTCACAGGTATTTACTACTTGCATCAAAATACCACAAAAATATACATTAAAGTTTGTAAGATAAAATAAAAAATTTGGGGGGTGAATCCTTTTGCAAAACACTGTTAGCCTCCTACTCGTTGTACAACTGATATATTTTATTAGCTGTGAACAAATCATCATCTATCATAACTGACTCATTTCCTCTTATCACAGGAAAATCCACCCTCCACAGCCACACTGATAGCTTTGGCTCCTCAGACCATGGTGCACATGGCACACATAGCCTTGGACACAAGGGGGCACCCCTCACTGGCCACAAACCTCAGACAGACAAGGTTGGAACTCTTCCCAGACGAAGAGACACCAACACAGACTGTGAGTTTTGGACGTCAGCGCTCCCAGACAACTGTTTCTCAAACATGATTCCTCTTTTATGATCAGGCGCATGTCATGACGTCTCATTTCCACATTGTCGTCTCTTACCATCCACTCGACAGCCCACGCGCCGGCCACAAAGTCCCTGCACAGCATGGGATCCCACATGCAAGCCCCGTGGGCAGCTGCAACACCACACCCCTCAGAGGAGTGCATGGTAACCGTGTCAACGCTAGAGAGACAGCATATGGCTTCCTGGGGTGGCACGACATCGTCTGGCAGGGCCACCCTGGGTAGAGGTTCCCACAAGAGACCTGGCGCAGAACTCTCCCACGATGGCCATCCTTCCACCAATGGCACAGAGAAAAGGGAACACTGTAAGTGTTGATACTAAAACTCTCATGGAGACGCATCAGTGTGAATGCAATATGGAGGGGTGTTTCCAAAAGAGGATGATGATTTTTGACTTGCAAGGAAGCTCTTCCTAAATGCATATGCTTGGAAAACTTTGATCACAGAATATATAAAGAAATATCTGGGAACATGGGAGATATTCCACATGTACTGTATATGAGTATCTTTAAAAGAAATGTTTTCCATTTGTTCTGAAAATGCATTTCTAGCTGTGGGGAAATGCAAAATCAACCTACATACCAAAATCCTGCTTCCAGCGCTGAGCTGTTGCCAGTGGCCACTTGGCATCATTTCTTTCAGTTTCCCCTATCAAAAACATTGGCTGTGGTTCTGAGAAAATGAAGCCAGTTTTACCTAAGCACCAACACTATTCTGGGCCAGATCAAACACCAGCTTTCATCATGGACTGATGAAAGCTGCGGTGAAGTAATGCAGACCAACAACCTAATAAAATGTGTTGAGTGCCATGTTAAAAACTTGTGTTAGCTATGTTTTTAGGTTGCCAAATGGAAGATGTAGAATGGATGAAAAGACTAAGTTTAAATTGTTAAAGTCTGATTAGATCTGGAATAGCATGAGCTTATTTTCTCACGTTTGTCTTGGACATAAACTGCATTGGTGATAAAACCATATGTAACTGATACCAGTTGATTCTCTACACATCTTTGTTGATATTCCCCTTTTGTTTGTCACATTGATCTAGAAAAAGATGCTCTTCTCTACCTCCATGTTTCTAAGGGCGTTTGCACACCTGGTGTGTATTACAACAATTACAACACTTGTTACATTTTCAGCTGCCAGGGTTTCACTCTTACGCTGCACTGTCAACAATCTAAACCTTTTGAAAACCCTGTTCACCACCTCGCCTGTGGTGGCGCTGCAGCATTAACTACACCAGAGTTCACTTCAGCCGAAGTGAGAGCTAGGTTTTATGGCGGACCAGAGCTAACTTGTTTTGGTCTGCCTCAGTTTGATTGCACATTCACATTTCCTCAACTGAACCGGACTTTCTAGACAAAGCAACTAGAGTTTGATAAATTGGACTAAACAGTGCTGCTGTGCCAACTCAACAAGTTAATGCCATACTACCATCAACTCATTGTTTTTAAGACCGGTGAACTTCTCACACAGATCTGATGGGAAGATTGATGGAGCTAAAGAAAGAAATAATGTTGATTTCAGCCAATATGACAGACTGATCTGTTATGGCAAAGGCTTTTCATAGCTGGAAGACACATATGCCAAACACCTTGCCTAACAGCAGATCCTGTTTCATTCAGCTTCCATTTAATGTGGTGGTGGAGCAGTTCTTTCAAAGTAATCTACAAAAACTTCATCATCTGCTTCATTCTCAGATGTGCCCATACATTTAGTTGCATAACTGAGTCTTGTCCAAGACCCAGTAGTGTTAGAACCTGGTTTGGTCAGATTATGTCGCATTGACCTTCACTACAGCTTTCTAAAATTGCTGTGCTTAGATGCACACATGTTAACAGGCTTGTAAACAGGTTTATAGCTTTTCCTTTAGAGGAAAGTGTATGGTGGTGCATAATCAAATTAAGGACACCCTGATCTCTTAGCTCATAAATTCTGGATTCCGAGCAAACACTGTACCTTGACTTTTACAAACACTGTAAGAGGATCTATCGCCGCAATATCTCACAATAATAAAAAGGCCACAACATGTAAGAGTGAAGTCAGCTATCCAGCTGTTGTCAGCATGTGATCACTCCCTAAGATCGGGTGAATGTGTAAAGTCTAAATATCTTTTATCTAGTAAACTGATGTAAAAAAAAAAACAACTGCAAAATTTTAGTTTGGTCTTCCCGTCCCTTTGAGTTGGTTCGATTCAACTTGCCTGTGTGCCACACTAATTAGGAAACAAAAGTAAATTCATTTCATAATGTTTTCCATCAAACAGTGGATGGCCATGATGGGGGTTTAGAGGAACATAACATTTTGTTGTGACCACAGTGGAGGGAGTTGATAAATACCACAAATGTTGGCTGAGATGCCTTTTACACTAAAGACACTACCAGAAGTGCATTCATACCACCTAGTGGTTGGAATGAGAACTAAACATGATTCAAGAAAGCGGAAGTGCGGACCACATAGAGATCCGTTTTTATGCATCATGTAATCTCAAAAGCTTGATGTTATATTCCAGCTCTAATAAATTGCCGCATTTATTTGTTTTCAAAGGACAAAATCTGTGCAAAAAAACATGTCCATTTAGGTAAATACTTAAACCTTTAAGGATAAACATACATAATAAATATGATGATGATGTTAAATATAAGAGTTTAAAAATATATTTAAAGGTTTAGAAGTCAACATTTGGATTGTTACTTACCTTTGAGGTTTTGTTTTTCTTTGTTAACTCCGAGCAACTAAGATTCTACAAGTCATAAAAGAACTCCAGGTAACTTTTATGCATCTGACTTTTCTCCCCTTTATTGAAATTAAAAAAAAAAACATAAACAATTTTAAAATATTGTTTTTTCTACCAGGTTGACTTGTCATCAATTCAAAAACAATAAATTCTAATAGTTTTTAAGAATAAAATTAAATGGGAGGCCTACATGTCTGCATTAAGAGAAGCTGAAAAGACAGATGGTGCATTCAAGTACACAAACCCAATGATGCCCCAGATATAAAAGCAAAGGATTTTAAGCCCATTTTGTAATTCTGTTGTCTTCATCTGGGTTTCTTTTCAGAGTCATCTCCTGCAGATGTGGTCTATCCCCAGACCTCTTGTTTTGTAATCGCTATGAGATTTTCTCCAGGCAAGGATGGTATTTAGAAGCCGGAGAGGACACTAAATGGAAGAAGAAGAAGAGTAAAAAGCGTTGAAGAAAACATAGAGCTGTAAATGTCATGTACAGACACAGACACCACTTTCACAGTGTTATTTTTACCCCCGTCTCCCCCTTTCTCTCTTTGAAAGAGTAAACAATATGTTATATGTCCGCTTCTGTTTTCTGTCACATGGTGATCACACAGTGGAGATGTGAAGAAAAAGGAACCACACAACAAAAACGACTTGTTAAATGATGAAAGGACTTGCATAATTTGTAAATATATATTTTTAATGTTATTTTGTTTTTCTCTTTCTTTTGCTTTGCTATGCAAGCCGAATCTAACCGTCTCTTTTTGTGACTTATTACTGTGAATCTTTCTTTCTTTTTTTTTTATTCATGCTCAAACTGTTGGCTTTTTTTGACGAAGCTACTGTATTGTTGTATTTTGCACAGAGCATTTTTTTTTTTTTTTGGTGAAAATAAGCACAAACTCATTTTCAGCTAAGCTGAGGAGGAGAATCATAATGGAAAAGAGTGAGATCTATATTAAAAGAGTGGAGAGTCAGAGGTTGTACTGTATATTTGGCTGTGCTGTAATAGTTTGGGGAAATAACAGGTACACACTTGAAACTAATATGCCAAAAAAGAAACAAAAGACAAAAAAAAAACAAACAAAAAAAAAAATCTAACTAACATTGCTTCATATCTCTTGCTGTGAAACTCATTAGAGATTACACCAAGAACTGTTCTCAGTGGGTGGCAAAGAGAACACATTAACTTTGATATCCAAAGGAAAGACATAAAACATTGGCTGCATCTCTGGCGTTCTGAAGAAGAAAATTTTAATAAATAATATATCATCGTATCGTTTCCAGTAACATCTCTTGACATGATGTGCAATATCAAGAACGCAATGTGACAGTTATGGGAAATGAGACGATAAAAGCGACTTGGTAAAAGTCAAAGTTGACGCATTAGACAGGTAGAATAAAGTGACCTAATTTCACCTGCAGACAGAAACGGCGTAAAATATAGGACACCTCTATGTGACTTCTAGCATATATGACATATTCTGCTTTGAGAAAGTATCGACCCCCTTACATTGCAGATTTCTTCGTGGACAGTCTACGTCAGCAGCCATGCAAGAGTTTTTACAGTACTGTAAAAAAGTATTTGCCCCCTTTCAGAGTTGTTTTGTTGAGGCATTTTTGTCACTCTGGAATGTTGTAGAATATTCACTTTGCTTTGGGTAGCTTGATTTCTCTGAATCAAATGACAATTTTGTATTTTGTGACGTCTTTGTCTTATATTCAAACAGAAGAAATCTCTAAGGGACAAGTACGTTTTCACAGCATCTCAACTCCTTTTATCAAACTTTTCGGTTTACAGTAAAAACATCTTCATTTCCAGATTTTACTGACAGCCAGATGTTAATATTCAAGATGTCCAAATGCAGATTGTTAAGATGTTTCTGCCAAATGTATCCAGGATTTTTGGTCGCCACACCTGTTGACATGATTATGTTCTGGGATTTTTTTTTCTTGTAATTGCTCACCATGTGAAGAATCTTTCCATGACAGATTGGTTTGCCTTCAGGAATGCACAGCCACATACAGAAGTAGTTTTTTTTTTTTTTTTTTTTTTTTTTTTGTTCTTTTTCAATCCTTGATGCAAAATAAAACGTGTATGTGAAAATGAACTGAATCTCTCCCTCACAATGCATGAGTCTGAAGCAACCTTTGCATATATTCAAAGAAGTCTGCAGAGAAAGGCAGAATCATTTTGGTTCCAAATTGAACAGCAATATTATTTCACAAGAGCTGGATGGAATTATTAATGATTATATGATACTCAAAAGTGAAAGGAATATAATAAAACCATATTCATGATATCTGGAAAATGTTTGATCTCAGTTTTGGTATTTTTCAAACAGATTGCAGTATCTTTGCCCATATGATAAAATAGATTTGATAAGCTTATTCAGTTTGATTTGTTTTTGATTAATTCCCACAGTATGTTTAAAGGATTGTCTGATATTTGATTCCAAGAGCACAGCATCCTCGACGCTTGATGACTAAAAAGCTATAAAATTAATTCATTTGCAGTGCAGTACCTCAAAATTACATGGAAAATTTTGAAGAATATACTGTTTACATTTATTCACTGGTTTATGCAAAAGTGATTGGATTTTTTTTATCGAATAATAAGCTCTGCAGTTTGTATTGAATACATAAAAATGAATACCTAAAGAACACTGTACTTTTTATTTTTTTACTTTGTAAGTCGATCAGTGTGTGTCGAAACTAAGAGTCTTAATATAAATGATTTTTTTACTCATTCTTGTGGGAAACACAAAAGATACAATTGAAATAAGGCAATTTTGTGTTTATCTTTATAAGAAAAGAAAGAGATACTTGAAAATGACTAAACTTTCTGTGGTCTACAAAATAGATAATAACTGAGTCCTTATTCATCTTGTCAACATGCACAATGTGCAGGTAGATCTGAGAGGAAAAACAAAAAGAAACCCTGAGATGACTGATTTTTGCATCGCTAAGTGTTCATGACAACCAATAGACATTACTCACTGAGAGGCATCTTTCAAATGTAAATATGTGGCATTTGCTAATTGTACTGGAATTTTAATCAATGGTGGTACTAATTTTTTTAGATTAGTCTTCTGAGGGGACTATATAAAAAAGAGCCTTATGTTATTTCTGAAGTATGGTGACGGCACTATGATAATACGGATCTGTTTTTCTTCCATGGATCCTCGATAGAGAACATTTCATCAAGATCTAATAGATACAAATCTGGTGGACTCAACCAGTAAACTGAAATTGGGTTCTCACTTTGTTTTCATTAAACACAAAAAGAGAGTTCTTGTTCTGCAGCTCTTGGACGTGTCTCTGCTCCAACAGCTGAAATAAATGTTTGAATGATCTCTTCACATTGCCATCAAGTTTGCTACAAACCGTTCAGGACTGTAGCTCTTTGGGATTAAGGTTGTAGATCCCAGATTTAGAGGAATGGTCTTTATAGGATCATAATCAATATTTGCTCAAAACATTAAAGAGCAAGTGTTGTCCAATTGGCAAAAAAAATAAAATGTTTTAATAACAGCCATTTGAATTCTTTTTATATTTCTGATTGTTCTGTTCCCCCTATTAAATAAATATTCTTTGTGTGACATTATGCAATTGCAATAAAACACCAATTCATTTTAAGATCTCTTGCATATATGGTACGGTTACTAGTAAATCTGGAGGGTGTTGTAGGTTTATGTGTGAAACTTTGCGATAGATGAAAGAAATTCACACAATTTCAGTTTGACTTTGTTCTGTCATCATCTTTGGTGGACGACAGGACTGCTTCACGTTCCACAGAGATAAATCCGATTTTGCTCTCGGCATCGGACTGCATAGCCCCAGGTGATGCAATTGCTGCTTTGTGAATTGTGGAGAAGCATTGCCTCTTGTTATGGATGCACAGGGATTAGGCCACTCTGCTGATGTTGTACATTTTGTATGGGCTCAAAGTGCCTTTGACCGTTTAAGCTTTATATCCAGCTTCTTGGGTTCCCAAAAGTGCCATGAGGACAACAGAATATCATATGGTCAGTTCTATCGCCTATTACTGCGACGAAAGTTTGGTTTCTCAGCCTCGTCGGAGCCAGATCAACAAATGCCATACTTGCTTCTTCTAATTTACCCAGCTTGTAGAACATGGGAGTTTAATGGAGCAACAGGAACAAATAGGCCAGCCCACAGAGCCCAATTACAGGACTCTGTACAGATATTGCTTCACTTAATATCCCGGTCTATGAATGATGTGCTTACTTTGTGGATGGCTGTTATGAAAAAAAAGTTTATAGAAACAGAATTATAGCTGATATATATTTTTTCATCCCTTGGAGGATAATTTGACTTGTAAATGTTTTAGTTCTTTCAGCAACACTGAGAACCAGTGAAAATACTTGTAATTTTGGGGGTTTTTCTTTAGAAATCCCTGGAAATATCAATGAAGTATTATAAAAGCTCTTTCATTTAGAAATTAAAATACAATTTATGTTAAAATCATTACTTTTTAATTGCATAAACACTGATAAACTATACAAGGGAGCAAACAGAAAAAAAATCTCCCATTAGAATATGAGACCAATGATGACTTTGGGTTTGACTTGTCACATAGCTTGGAGCAAAATATGACAACATTTTGTGTATTGCTCTTTATCTTACACATCCAACCAGGAAAGGAAAATATTTCAAAATAAGGCTTCAACAGTACCATGCATGACTCTAGTTTAATGAGTTGCAAATTGTCAGGAGTGGCAATAAATAGTTATTGCCTGCAATTTTTGCTATGTTTTATATTGGAAAATGTCCTCAGTACTGCGTGGTGGGCTCCCACTGGGCACTTGTAAAATCCAATTGTCTAAATGCAAACAGACGGCCCCATTAATATGCTTCAACTGTGAGTTTTGTATTTCTGGATAACGCAGAGATAACAAAATTGTAAACCATGAAACAGGTCAAATTATTAAGGGTTTTATGAGACATCAAACATTAACAGGCTGAACATGCAGAAAGACAACGGAGAATCATCACGTTGGAGTCATGGACGTCTCAAACGTTTGGAGGAATTATTCTCGGAAAAATAACATTTCAAATATTTCTTATAAACTGCAAAGAAAAAAAATCAAGGTTTAATAATTGTGTAGCTTTAGTAAAACGTTCTAAATTTTAAATTAATCTGTTTATAGGCTGCCAAAGGAGATTAAAAAAATAATAATAACCCCTCAGGGCAATTAAAAAGCAATGAAATACTGAGATCTTATAACTTTGAGTTTACTGTTTCGCAGTGATGGGCATTTCATAAGGAAAAGAACTGCAGAGAAAGAGCCAAAGTGCCTTCTGTGTGTATCTGAGATTGCTTCCACTGGTCAGATCAAGGTTCAGCTTTGTTCTCAAAATGTGAGCCCAGTTAACAAATGACAGAGTTTGCCCATTAATAGCAGATTGTGGCCAGACACTCTAATCTGAAGGTTTGAAGCAGTGGACGAGCTGGCATTTCAGCAAAAGTGTCCCAACCTACCCCTGTAATAAGGCAAGCAACAACAACAAGTTTCCCTGTGAGGAGGAAATCAATGAAGTCGAGTCTCTCTTTAGGTGTTAGGTGACAAAATAGCAAATTACAGGTGAGAAACTCCTGTGAAACTGACACCCAGGAAGTGGGGAGAGTTTTCTAAGAAGTCTTTGTAAGTCCCTGATCAGCAATAAGTGTCTGTTCAACACTCAGAGGTTCAACACTGTTTTCACTGCTGCTTTAGGCTTTAAGTCAGACATTCACCACAGGACTAAATATTGGACTAGAATGACCACCCAAAGCACTGAAATCCACATCTGGGCAGAGGATGGTTAGTTATAATGAACAAGACAAACCCACAGCACATCAAATATATCATTGTGGCTCATTTTGTTATATTTTAGATATTATTGCCTTTGGTATCAATTGGCATTTTGCTCACATGACCAGAAGACACTACGATTAATCATTTGCATGGTGAGTGCATCCACTTTTAGATGATGGGGTAAAATATAACCTAATAGTCCAATAAATGGCACACAAAGCAAACCTTACAGGTGTTCAAGTCTGTTTTATGTTCAGGTCTCAGTGGATTGTGACTTGATTCTCTGATTGTCGATTAAAAAAAATTCAGGACAACACCTAAATGTAGCTTCATATGAATTTAAATGGTGGAGGCACGAATGAAATATAGGTGGTATAAACAAAACATCACCATGTTAATCTGCTGAGACAGTGTAGGATCAAAATCCGGCAGACTATAAAAAGACTCACTGTCTGGAAAACCACATTGTGAAAAGTAATGTGTTTATTTTTTTTTTTTCTTTTGAAAGCTTCGACTCTCACTCGTAATGTAAAATTCATGCTGCCTCCTCAGACTGAGACACTTGAGGGAAAGATATAGGTCAAGGGTGAGACTGGTGTTCTGTAGTTTACCCTGACCTTTGACCGCTGCTTGAAGGATGTAAAAAGACAGCTTCACCTTTGAGAATGGTGGTCTGCTAGGTTCAACTTTCAATAATCGTATGTATTCAAAGGAAATTTCCCGATAAGAATCAAGTGATGTCCAGGAAATTATTATGACATTCTGGTGCACATTTGTTACATCTAGGACAGTTGTAGCATATCCACTTGCATTTCTTTCGAACATGTAATGCCATTAACACATGCAGCAAAATGTCAGAGTAAACACGGAAGGAAAATGTTGGCAATGTAATTACGGCTCCTGAAAAGCTCGAGTGTATGTTTTGAAACGCAAATAACATTAAGAATCCCAAACAAAGCAACAATGTTTCACAGAATGTGCCTGACTGTATTCATTAGGGGCTGTATTCAGAAAACTGTTTCTGGCAGTCAGATTTTTCCACTGATTACACAGTAGGTGAAATTACTATATTAACATAAGAAAGGGAACTGCTCGCTCTCTTTTTTTAGAGGCCCGCTTCAGTGTTTCATGAAATTTTCTCAACATGTGGTGCACAACCTTTTCACTATGATTATGTGTAACCTTGCCTCAAAAGGCTGATTTGTGACTCATGACATTTGGCTAATTGCAACATTCAAACCGTGTTGTGATCTACATGCTCCGCACCTGAAGCGGCGAGTGCCGCTTTGTGGCACAGATACCCCGAGGCTAAGCTAAAGGCCACAGGGTTTCTGGCCTTTAGCTCCCTGGGTGACCAATTTATTTTCATGGTGTTCGCTCTCATGGTGCATCTAGTTTTATTAAGCTGCTCGTCCTTATTGTGAAACGGACATGAAGGCCAATGCGATTTCTTGGAGCTTCCTGATACAGGGACATATTGGCAAATAAAGATCAGTCAGGAGGAATTAATTCTGTTGAATCTGGGCAGAACAATCAATCACTACTTGTTGAATCGCTCACTGGATAGAGCACCCAAGATCTTATAAAAGCTTGTATGTATTTTCTTTTTTACATACGTAGTTATTTTCTTTCAATGAAGTGTTCTGTGTCTGGGCTTTCGTTATGCAGGATGCGTACATTTGCAGATGACACTCAAATATCCATTCACACCTTGCATTAATATCCTGCTGTTAAGACAGAGCTTTATTCAGCTGTTGAACCACTGGAAAAATGTTCAAGATGGTTTCCCTTCACCTACAGACCACCTGCATTGGTTTGGCACTACTATAGGAGCTAACGACTGCAGTCTCTGCTCTTTGGGTTACAGCCAATCAGCACTAAGGGAAATAAATGCAGCTCCTGGATTGGCTGCTTTGCAAACACCAGCGAATAGTGTCAAGTAGAAATGCGCCCAGGTATTCCAGGTTTCGAAGCTACATTTTCTACAGTGGACTACAGGATGGTATGGATGAGTTATCGCTTAAGTGTGATGGTTACACTGATTGTTTTGGAACTAATGTAAGCTGCCTGCTGTTATGGTGGTACCATAAAAATCACCCAATGTCAGTATTTTTGTGTTTTTTTTTAAATCAGTGGAGATTTTATTTGTTAATACCTTGTGCTAAAATTTGTAAAGTCACACATTATTATCTCTTACTGGTCTTGTGTCAAAATTGTTAAGCTAATCAAGAGTTTTCTGGCAGAAAAAAACTCCTTGATTAATCTTAACCATGGTTAAAGTCTGTCCAATATTGTGACAGTCGGCCCAAAGACGTATGAAATCCAAAGCAGAGCCACACCTCCAGTTAAATCCCACCACCCACAATAGCACCACTGACCTATTGTTTAAGCTGTCCGTACTGGATCATTTTCTTTCTTTGCATTCTACATTCTACAGCAGGAGCCAAAATTGATGTGGTGTTTGCAAACAATCATTAAAAATGTTTTTGTAGATATTCATTTAAAATTAATGCGTGCATGGAATGTTAAGAAAGAAGTTAAGTCATACCTTTGGCTGGCTCTAATGTGATATTATATAAATCTCTGCAGAACTACTACCACTATTACATACACTACTGTTTTTCTTATTATGTATCATATTATTATTTTAATCATTTTCTGCCATTATAATATTGCTTTTGTAATGTTTGTTGTTTTGCTTTGAATATCAATTTTTTCCATTCCTTGGTTTCCCTCCTGAACCCTCCATCTTGCCATCTTTGTCTCTTTATAATTGCTGTGGCCTTTCCAAATTGCTGAGCTAAGCACACACACCCACACACCATCCCATTAGTTTAGTAAAGCCAGAACTGCAATAGAAAAGAATATCTTATTTTACCCTTTTGGCAGACCGAATCTGCCACTGATGTTGCAGGGCAACCAGTCCCACCATACTATTTACCTACGCTCCCAGGGATGGGTATTTAGAAAATTGAACAGAATAATGATAATGAACAAATTAGCCAGGAGACAATTTAATAAGAGATTTAAGCAGAGTGTGTTGTGGAAACAATCTTACTCTGCATTTTTTTTAAAAAAAAAAGCTCCTCTTGAATCATTTGTGCATAAACAGAAATTATGATGCAAAATAGATTGTTATTATTATGCAAAACGCATCAGTCAGGAGGCAGACAAACCACTCAGTAAATGTGAGTGTAGTTTATTTTACTGCCTGCTTTTATCTGCTGTATTTATATCCAGGATATCATTTTAATTTTATGGCCTGCTAATGTAAACTAGCGCAAACCACTTTGGGTAAAACTTTTATTCGGTCTCGCAGGGTTACTTCACTAAATATTCCTGTGGGGGGATTTTAAATCAACTTCAGCTCAAGCTCAATTTGAAGTATCTTTTTTTTTTAACAACAAGCCAGACTGATCATGGTTTCTTGCTCCAGATGCCTGTTGTAGCCAAGGTATCTTTCTCTGTGTGCCTTGAGTGCCGCAGCGAGTTTGCCTCTCATCTGCATCTGCTCTTGGCAGTAAACTGGTTCCCAACTGGTATACAGTCAACATTTATAGTAACAGACAGCGGATATAGCTCCACAAACAAATTTAAATTCATCACTGCTGCTGAAAACTTCATTATCTCCAACGCCTCTTAATTCTTCACCAACTGCCTGTTGTAAGAGAGAGTAATCTCCCTCGAACACGGCTGTAATAAAATTCGAAATCATAAAATTGCCCCCATTTTGCACGAATCCCCCTCAACTCGTAACTTCCCTCTCGACGTCTCTGTGTAGTTCTCAACCCTGGTGCCCTTTTTAGTGCTGAGGGTGCCACTGAGAGCTGAGAAGCACTCCCTATCTCTGACAGCACCTGTTTATTGTTTCACTCTGAGAAACTAATCAATGTTTTCAATGCCTGAAGACCTCTTTGCCGCAACGCTGCCTTCCCCACTTCCTCGGCAAACCTCATTAAGCTGGAAATACGGTTGCGTGAATGGCTGCACGTACCTGTTTAAGAGGCCATTGCCAAAACCTGCAGTGATTACTGCAGCAACTGTAGAATAAATTAGCTTTAAAAAGGAAAAAAAAGAAATAGTGGGAATAAAAAAATAGGACGACTGATTTGCGGTTTCACTGTGAATTATTGCAAAAAAAAAAAAAAATTGCAATATTTGTTATTTTGACAAGAAGAGAAATTTGGTCAGAGCAGACGCTTTTATTCCCAGCCGTTCTGAACCCTGTAGATCGACGCCCCGATAAAGAGTTGCTCAGAGCTGACAGCCATCAATTTCCATTTTTCCTTCAGCCCACTGTGCAATTTCGCCACATTTGCCCTCGCTGTCATGGCTGCCTCTTTGTCAACAGATTGCAGCGAATTTGCTGGATAAACATGACAAAATTGGAAATAAAACTTGGCGGCCCACGCACACACGAGCACAGATGCGCACACGGCATCCTAGAAACCAAGGCAAACACTTAAATAACCCACTGTAGGCAGTTTCCTTGAAAAGAGGGAGGAAGAAAAAAAAATGTTGAAATGGCAACTACAGAGGAAAAGCAGTCATTCATGTTGTGGGAGAAATAGTTTTCTCTGAGGAGAAAATAGCCTCAGCCGCAAAAAGCTGTATCTTACTCAGAGTTCAGTTTGCTTTCAGCTGGGCTATTGAAATATTTCCCCCAATCTTGTTGCATAAGTGATATGTCAAAATCACACATTAACTTCCACAAACCACAAAACTATTCACAAACGTCAAACGTTTGATCGCTTTTGTCATGTTACAACCATGAACTTCAATATATGTTACTGCAGTTCTAATGTGACAGTCTGACATGAAGAAGCTCGTCATTATAAAGTGTAAGAAAACGATACGTGTCCATTTCTGTGAACCTTCTTCAGGACCTCTCATTGCTCGCCCACGAGGGCCAGATGTGTGAAGTGCACAACTAGTTCGTGTGTTGTTGACAGATTCACTCAGCTTGTTCTCCATGTTCAATTGTGCTTGTGCACTAATGCTCTCTATTAAACAGCTGAAGTCTCACAAGACGGCTGGATTCCTAACTGAGATTTAATCGCATGCCATTGCATTCTGTTTACTAATTAAGTGGCATCTAAAAGTCATGTAGTTAGGGAACTGGTCACTAGATGTTATTTAGTGACATCTTATCAAAAATTGTTTTGGTTTGTGTTATTTGTTTCACATAAACTCGTAAGAAAAAACTAGAAAATTTGGAATTTTAGCATGACAAAATGTGAAAATAAAAAGACATTTTAGTTTGTTTCAATACCCTCCAAATGATAGTTTGTTTAAGAAATAAAGGAGATGAGGTTTGGTTATAAATAGATTCTTGATTTTTCTTGTTTTTTTATTGATTTGTCATGAGTGTAGTGAAGCAGACAAGATTGTCCTTGGAAGCCATTCAAGCTTGAAGTGACAAGTGGACAAACTACAGAAGAAGAAAAAAGGTCCCTATACCACGGCTATTGACAGGTGTACAGCTGTAAACGAGGTCTGCCTTTTTTCACAAATAGAACACACAAGATTTTCGCTCCAGCTCTTTTGAAAGGGTGGCCTAGCACCTACTGCGAACTGCCGAAAGCAGATAAAAACATGTCGATTCTGTGTATAATTAAAGGTAACAACTGTCAATTCAAAAGTATTTTCAGTAAAAACAGCATTGATTTTCATGCTTTCCTTTTAAAGCAGTTCTTTTTTTTTTACCGTATTAAAGCATTTTGTATGCTCTTCATTTGAGCTTCACAGTGTATTGAATTTTCATCATCATTGAGACGTCACAGTGTGGCAGATCACAATCACAAAGAAGTGCTTGGATGCAAAATTATGCAGGTGCCATACACATGCATCTCATTAATACACTTGACAATACTGTTGAGAAAATATTTTGTGAACTGACAAGACAAAACTTTTTTTTTCTTTTTTTTTGAAAGGTGTTAAATGTGGTGTGAAACAAGAATCTCATTCATAAAGTCAAACATGGTGCAGTAATATCATGGTCAGGGGTTTACTCCCTGCTTCAGCATTTGGATGATTTGTCATTAGTGTTCAGTAAAAAATCTCAACACAGAACTTCTGGCCATTAGCTTGGCAACTTAAACTTGAGAGCAACTGAGGAGAAGTCCAACTCTGAATGGTTCAAAAAGAGAAGGTTTTGGAGTGGCCCAGTCAAAGTCTGAACTTCAATCAAATTGAGATGTAGCACGACTTCAAAGAGGATGTCTCACATGAAAACCCTTCAATACAGATGAATTAAAGCAAGTGTGCAAAGAAGAATGGGTCAGATTTCTTCCACAGTGATTTAAGAACTCATTGCCAGTTATTGTGGGCTGCACAGTGGCGCAGTTGGTAGAGCTGTTGCCTTGCAGCAAGAAGGTTCTGGGTTCGATTCCCAGCCCGGGGTCTTTCTGCATGGAGTTTGCATGTTCTCCCTGTGCATGCGTGGGTTCTCTCCGGGTTCTCCGGCTTCCTCCCACAGTCCAAAAACATG
>CAEGAE010063828.1:0-41519 GCA_903067095.1 Girardinus metallicus | reverse complement strand
TATATATATATATATATATATATATATAAAGAATTATATGTTTATTCGCATTAATTCAGACTTAATTACTACAAACCAGCTGTTTTTTTTTTTTTGTTTTTTTTAGGTAGGAGTTAAAACGGTAGAAGTTAGATCTGTCCAAATAAAGAACAGTAACGTTAGTAAGTGTGATCAATGTGAGAGTGAAAGACACATTGATACATATGTTAACCAAACTTCTTCTCCAGACATTTCTAACTCTGGACACTAAACTGTTGATCAAATCTCACATTGAAATGTTTTTTTGGTTTTTGGGATTTTTGCAGGACATTTGGAGGTTGTGAAGATGCTGATATCCCGTGGTGCTGACAAGAGCTGCAAGGATAAGCTGGGTTATACACCTCTCCATGCTGCTGCTGCAAGTGGTCACATCGAAATTGTAAAGTACCTTCTGAGGATGGGAGCAGAGGTGAGAGGTCATGTTTTTATGTTTACATCGCTGGTGTCTTGGTTTGAAACGATTAATCATGTTGAATCGATCATCGTCGACTAATTTAACAATCAGTTAATCATTAATTTTTGTATACAGACTCAGAAATTTCAGCAATTTGCTGAAAGAGCAACAAACTCAGAACAGTAATGAGACCTAAACTGTACAAAAAATATAAACATTTTTTATTTAAGAAAAAAAATCCTACTTTGTCTGTAAATATGTTCAAACCAAAACTCCTTAAGCGACATAGTTTTAGCTTAATTTGGTTAAAAAAAAATCATATTAATCAACTTTTGCTTTGAAATTATTAATTGGTTAATTGAGCTTTTCCCATGTTGATGTTAGAAGTATTTTTTAGCATCCTTTTAATGATCAAGTGCTCTAAATATATGCTGTTATTGCGCTTAAGGCAATAAATTGTTTGCATATTTTAATATATTTAAATTATTGCATAAAAAACTGGATGAAAAATCTGGAGACTGCCAGTTTTTTTTTTAAACCCAATTAATTGTCAGAATAATCAGTAGATTAATCAAATAGTTGTCGGAACAATTGATTATTTATTAATTAAAATAACTGTAAGTTGCAGCCCTACTGGTGTCCATGGCTTTAATGAGTCAGTTTACCTCTTTTTAAATGTTTTTATAGGATTTTTTAAAATAAAGTGTGATGTTTCGGTTGTGTTTCATTGTCAGATCGATGAGCCCAACGGCTTTGGAAACACTGCGCTTCACGTGGCTTGCTACATGGGACAGGAAGCTGTGGCGACCGAGCTGGTGAACCACGGCGCTAACGTTAACCAGCCCAACAAGTGTGGCTTCACCCCTCTGCACCTGGCTGCCGTCTCCACCAATGGTGCCCTGTGTTTGGAGTTGCTGGTCAACAATGGGGCTGATGTCAACCAGCAGGTAAGAAAAGAGCAGCGTTCACCATGTTGTGATGCAAATTAACGCCACTTGGAGCCAAACTCGGAGAGTAATGAGAGCTTGTGACGCTCTCACCACTGCATCACAAGCCCTCGTTTTAAAGTATTTTATTTATAATGCACCATTAGGCCTGTCACAATAGCACATTTTGCTGAGCAATTAATTGTCTCAAAAATTATTGCGATAAATGATAATATTTTTTGAACTGATGTAATGACATAATAATGCAAGCACATCCTGCTAAAAATAAATACACTTTATTTTCAAAAGCTCACTTAACATGGAACTGGTAAACAAAATAAACAAAAATAAAATGGACTCTCAGTCTCTGTTAACAGAAAATGCATTTGAATAAAAACTAAAGGCAGCATAAAACCAAAGTGGAAATAAAAACTACGTTCAACCAAAAGACTACAGGTTAAGAAGTCTGTATACTATATTCAATAATCGTTAGATTTACATAGAGTAGATGAGCACATCCGACTATCTGATGCAATTGTTCACCCCTCCCTTACGCTAAGGACATGAAGAAGAGCGGGGTCAGTGGAGGGCACCGGATTTGAGTCTTTTTTTCATCCAGTGCCATAAATAGAAAGAGAAAAGGACATGAAGAAACGGTAAAGCCGATAAATTAAAATGAGGTCGATAGCTTTCAATTATCATGCGATTAATTGATTTATCGCGACAGGCCTGTACTCCATCATACATTTGCCACTGCAGGGGACTGATGACAAGCCATTCATTTGATTCAGGAGTGTTATTAGAGAAGGGATGGATCTAAAACTCGGGCAGCCCTGCAGTAGATGCATTTTAAAATTATACTAGCTTTGTGTGAAAATAATTTGTTTTGTTTTTTTCATCAGAGCAAAGAAGGGAAGAGCCCCCTGCACATGGCAGCCATTCATGGACGCTTCACACGCTCTCAGATCCTCATCCAGAACGGTAATTAGTACTTTTTGTTCCTTTTCATTTTGTTCTCTGCTCTGAATGCGTATTTAATTCTCTCTCCCTCTTCTTTGGGTTTTTATCAGGTGGGGAAATTGACTGTGTGGATAAATATGGCAATACCCCCCTCCACGTTGCTGCTAAGTACGGCCATGAACTGCTGATCAGCACTCTGATGACCAACGGAGCAGACACAGCCAGGTAGAGGCGAAAGTCTCACCGCTTTTACTTTTAGAAAACAGTACAGCTTTACATTTATTGATTTATTTGGTCTTTAGCATCTGATGCAGCTTCTAACTAATTAGTTTTGTTTTTCAGACGTGGGATCCATGGAATGTTCCCCTTGCACTTAGCTGTGCTGTACGGGTTTTCAGACTGTTGTCGCAAGTTACTCTCCTCAGGTTTGTTTTCTAAATAAATCCACTCTGATTCACACACTTGTTTAAATCTTTATGTCTATGTGAGTAATTTTGCTCATGTCCCTTCAGGTCAGCTGTATAGTATAGTTTCATCTATGAGTAAAGAGCATGTGCTATCGGCTGGGTTTGACATTAACACCCCTGACAACTTTGGGAGGACCTGTCTACACGCTGCTGCCTCTGGAGGGTAAATAACACAACTTTCATGCTCTTTGTTTTTTTTTTTACCAAAGATATGCATTTATTTTTAATAAACATATCTTTTTACAGAAATGTTGAATGTCTGAACTTGCTCTTAAGTAGCGGTACTGACTTGAACAAGAGAGACATAATGGGAAGGTGAGTTCTACATGATGACGTCTGAACATTTTATCAGTTAGAGTCATAAATCACGGTATAATTCGACGGGATTATCTAATTTCACCCGGCATGCGCCCTGTAGGACACCATTGCACTATGCGGCTGCTAATGGGAGGTACCAGTGCACCGTGGCTCTGGTGAATGCTGGCGCCGAGGTAAACGAGCAAGACCAGACTGGCTGCACTCCCCTGCACTACTCTGCTGCCTCCCAAGCCTTCAGCAGGTGAGAAGCGTGTTTAGATTTTAAATTGGAAAACAAAACAAACAAAAAAACATTTACACGCTGCATCAAGCTGGTTAGAGGGTGTTCAAAGTGCGGCCTGGGGGCCATTTGCAGCCCCTGGACTGCTTCTGTCCAGGAGCAAATATTCACAGATTTGTTTATTATTGATTTGTCAGAACTGATCGTCAGTTTTCTGGGAACCATCAAAATACTGAGGATGAGACGAAAGAATCCTACTTGTGAGTTTTTCTTATCTTCGAATAAATGTAATTATTAGATAATTATATATAATCAGCAACTCACTGAGTTTTGCTCTTTGCTGCCTTTTGTAACAGTTGCTTGGAGCATCTTCTGGACAATGGTGCTGATCCATCTATGGTCAACTCTAAAGGTTACAGTGCTGTTCACTATGCAGCTTACCACGGCAACAAGCAGAACCTGGAGCTGGTGAGTTTCCTGACCAGCACTAATGTTTTTATTATTCATCCTCACTGCTAGGATTGTCACCCAAGTGTGTTTTTTTTTTTTTTCTTAATCTTGTTCACCTTAACACTGCAAAGACATAAAATCTTACCAAGTATTTTTGTAAACGTTCCAGTGTGAAACACTTGAAATAAGACAAAACGTAACTTGCAGGCAACTTTTCAGAAAAATATAAGATCTTGTTTTAAGCTAATAATTTTTGAATATTGATTAATAAATTGATAGTTCCTCCAGTAGATCTTTTTTTATTCTTTTTCTTATTGGAAAACATATTGCTATAACAGAATGTCTGGACATCCTAAAAAACAGTTAAATTCATGTAAAACGTGTTAAATTTATATATACCTATAAAAAAATATTTTTTTAATTAAACTATAGTTTTTTTTATTTAAGTTTAAATTAAAAAATGAAGTTTCAAATTAATATAAATGTAATTTAATACAAATTTAAGGCCTTAAATTATAATTTAAGGCTGGAAAATATAATTTTGTTTAAATGCCTTAAATTTAATCATGACAGGACTTTAAAATGAATGCATATTTATTTTTTCTCTCACTGTTCTGTCAGGCTAAAGTTTAAGCCGTGCTCAGACATTTTTATTGCGTTCTGCGACTCCAAGCGGCTGAGGCTAACGGTAACTAGCTGCTAACAGATCCTTGCTAACTAACCAGCTAGCTTTTCTACATTTGTCTTAGAAGAAAATGTTTCTAAGCTTGGCACTACAGTCTAAAATCTAAATTTAACTTGCTGAGATACCCAAGTGACAAAATCTGCCAATGAAACCTGAAGAAACTTGAACATCTTGCTGAAAAGTTATTTGTAAGCTTTGGTCTTTATTTCAAGTGTACTGTGAAATTTGCACTAGAAACTAAACTAAAATACACGGTGAGAGTCTGTATTTAAATTTTTATCTCACTCCAATTCCTTTATATGCCTGATTTCTTCTGTGGTAAACTTGCGTTTTCTTACTTTTCCAGCTCTTGGAGATGTCCTTTAATGCACTTGGAGACATAGAGAGCAGCATTCCAGTCAGTCCTCTTCATCTCGCTGTGAGCATCTCACAAACCTCAGCTTGTTGATCCTGACTAAATGCAAAGCTGAGACTAATTCTGCTCCACCTGCAGGCTGATCGGGGCCACTGGCAGGCCCTGCGTGTGCTCACAGAGACGGCAGCCTATGTGGACATGCAGGACGCTGCCGGCCGCTCTGTGCTCTACCTGGCGGCTCAGAAAGGCTACGCTCGCTGCGTGGAGGTGCTTTTAGCTCAGGGGGCCTCCTGTTTGCTCAACGACAACTATCTCATGTGGACTCCGATTCATGTTGCAGGTATAGTAGCCAAAGCGGAAAGCCTTCTCTAGCAATGTGGTTGGTTGGTTTTCAATTTTTAATTTGTCTTTCCTGTAAACCAGCTGCCAATGGTCACTCAGACTGCCTGCGCATGATGATTGACTATGGGGAGGAGGGGGATCTCATCAATGTCACGGACAAATTTGGCCAGTGAGTAGTTTTCCTTTCAAATGTAGAATCTGCAAACCGTTTCTTTGCATATTTGAAACATGTCTTTAATACTCCAAGCTAATTTTCTCTTTGTGAGTCAAGTTTCTACTTCTTTCTGCTTCTTTTAGTTGTTAATTGAATTGTTCATATTTATTGAGTGATTAAAAATGAAATGAAATCTACATCAATGCAGTACAATCATGTAAAAAAAGTGATGGCACAACATTTATGTCTAATCTTTAGTTTATCTGTAAAAGTAAAAACTGGAAGCAAGGGATTACATTTCTATTTGTTAAACAAAACATCATCACAAGAAAAGTTGGGAAAAGTAAGTTGGGACACCGGAATGGCTAATTCTTTGGTTGAATATCTCGGCTTTGACTAGGCCATTTGTGTTATTATTCACTCAGGGAGTCCCTGAGTTAGAAGCTCAGCAAACAATTAGTTTTTTTTAAACAGGGCAAATGTTCATCATCTGCACTTTATGAGATAGACGCATTTGTATTTTTGTCCATTGTCATTGGGAGAATGCAAATAATTTATTTCACACCCAATGTGTGTCTTTATGTTGAATAGAAAGCTTTAAGATGCTTTATTTAATTTTAGCTGTTCAGTTTAATTATTTGCATCTTTCACTGCCATTTCATTTAATATTAAATATTCACAAGCTAATACAAGATATCTTAATTTTTTCACATGACTGTAAACCCTAAATATATATATATTTTTATTATAAAATCTTGTGTTTTTTTTTTTTATCTGTTTTCTTTTAACCTGTCTTTATTGCTGCTTTTGCCCCATCAGAACCCCTTTAATGCTCTCTGTTCTGGGAGGGCACACTGACTGTGTGCACTTCCTGCTGGAGAAAAGTGCTCTCCCGGACGCTAAGGACAAGAGAGGACACACGGCTTTGCACAGAGGGGTAAACTTTAAACACCCAATTATTGAACCACAGTATAAGCAGAAAAACCACTTGACAGGGACAATAAGGGTTAATTTGTACAGTGAAGGTTGACTTTGGTTTGTTGTCAGGACTGTCTGGCAGTAAAATGGTGATTAACACAAAAATATTCTGATGGTCATAATGTTCTGTCTGATCAGCAGATATGGGTAGAGTACAGAAAAATTGTACTCAAGCAAGAGTACGACTACCTCAACATATTTTACTCAAGGAAAAGTAAGAGTAAAAAGTATTTGGTAAAAAGTCTACTCAAGAAGCGAGTAACTCATCACATAATCAATCACTTAATATTTAAAAAAATACATCATGAGGTAGGCCAAAGTACAAAGTTAAGAGGAAATTTTTGGTATTTTCAGGACCAAAATGACAATAATTTGTATAAGTAACAAAAAATAACTAAATCAGACTAAATAAATAAATCTGTTTCTTTCAATAAAAAGATGTATGAAACTTTAACAAAAGCTCCAGGTGTCTGTCTGATGAATTTTTGGTTAAAACATGTTTGGTTTTTATTCAGTGGGTAGAAAATCCAGAAATTTTACTCAAGTAAGAGTAAAAATACTTAATATTAAAATTACTCAAGTAGAAGTAAAAAGTACAGCATAGTAAAAAAGAAAAATACACTTAAAAATAATTTTTATTTCTTTATTTTTTCAAAAAAGTTACTCAAGTAGATGTAATTGAGTAAATATAACTAGTTACTACCCAACTCTGGTAACTGATCAAAACATCAATCATTTAATATTTAATAATTACGTCGTCAGGTGGATCAAAATGTAAACTTATGTGGAAAGTTTGCACATTTTATGGACCAAAATGAGAGTAATTCAAATAAATAACAATTATTTATGTTAACAGAAGCGGGCAAAAAAAACAAAAACATTTCTAATCAATTTCTTTGAACGTAGAGTTTATGAAACTTTAACAAAAACTGCAGGTGTGTGTCTGTCTGGTGAATTTTAGGTTAAAACATGTTTGGTTTTCATTCGGTGTGTAGAAAAACCAGAAATTTTACTCAAGTAAGAGCAGAAATTCTTCATAAAATTACTGAAAAGTAAAAAAGTACTTCTATTTTTTTTTATTTATTTATTTCAAAAAGTGACTCAAGTAAATGTAACTCGTTACTGCCTATCTCTGCTGATCGGTGTGTATAAAAAGGAAAAGGAATATAATTGTTTGACACCCAGTTCTATTTTAAATTGCGTGGAAGTTAAAATAAAAACTGTGCAGTTTTTCATGGTTTACACCCACTCAAGAGAACAGATCCAGCAGCCAGTACAGTCTCTCTCGGCCAGTATAAATATATAAAAAAAAAAAAAAAAAAAAAACCACAATTCAATGCAGTTTTTTTTATTTGTTTATATTTACATAGGCAGTGTTGGGACATGATGACTGTGTAGCAGCTCTGCTGGAGCACAAAGCTTCTCCGTTATGTCGGGACGCCCAGGGTAGGACGCCGCTGCACTATGCTGCCTCCAGAGGCCACACGGAGATACTGGCCAGTCTGGTACAGGTCACCATGGCAACTGACCCACAGGACAAACTGCTGGACAACAAACAATACACGCCGATACACTGGGCTGCTTACAAAGGTTTGCTGGGCTTCATGAGTGGAGAATCTCTAAATATTACGATATTAAATCTGTGCTGATGTGTTTCTTCTCTCAGGGCATGAAGACTGTTTGGAGGTTTTACTTGAATTTAAAACATTTATTCATGAAGAGGGAGACCCTTTCACTCCCCTGCACTGTGCTCTGTGAGTATTAATGTTGCATATATTCTTATGTTGGGTGCTAAACTTTAAAAAGAAACACTTGTACACTGCATCAAATTTCAAAACTGTTTCTAGACTGCAGAACAAATAAAAATCCCTTTGGAATATACTTGTACAAAAAAATGAACAATACAAAAAGAACCACTATGATGGTAGTGGATTTTTACAAAATGAGAAAAAAAATAACCTTTACAGTCAATTTAAAGATAAACTTATTTCAAACACTGAAGTAAATGGGGAAAAAATGTCAACAAATATGTGGCGGAAATAATTTGGAATGAACAAGAATAAAACATTTAGGAAAGACGCCACTTGATTTCTAGTTTGTATTTTTATTGCAGAGATTCATTGACTCATGTTGGTCAATAGTGACACGTAATGCTACACTTGTTATATTTATTTTTACGTGCTTCATTTCTGTTTTTACAAACAAGAACATGACAAAGACAAAAAGAGCCATATGCAAAATGATGCGGGTTGTAGAATGTGAAGGTTTTTCTTTTTTTTTTGTTGTTTTTTTTTTGTTCTTAAGTCATATCTACAATTCTGTACGTATTTAATTCACCATAAGAAATAATTAAATGAGTTGTTGTTTGTAGGATGAACGGCCACAGCGGCGCTGCAGAGAGGCTGCTGGAATCTGCCAGGGTCCACATGATTAACACCCGAGACGCCAAAGGAAGGTTGGTGGACTCATGATCGATTTGGAAAGATTTACACATTTCCACCAGGTTGGATCAGGAACATCTTACCATCACCACAGACATAAAACATGTTTAATCCTGAGATGCTACGCATTACTTTACTCAGGATCTTCATAATTGATAGTTTTGTTTCTGCGTGTTCCTGTAGGACCCCACTGCATGCAGCTGCGTTCGCTGAGGATGTGGCAGGACTTCAGCTGGTGCTGCGCCACGGCGCAGAGATCAATGCCGTGGATACGAGTGGACGCTCTGCTCTGATGGTGGCTGCTGACAGGGGACTCAGCGGCACTGTGGGTGAGTCTTAACCCTGGTCTCTCTTCTAATCTAGAGTCTATTATTTACCAAAAAATTGCTTGTTTCGTTTTTTTTTATTATTATTATTATTCACATTTTTTCCATTGTGCAAAGTAAAATAGAAACCTTCACCAAAAATAAGTAAGATGAACACCTTATATTTTACAAATTTAAAAATGCTTGAATATTCAGAATCCTAATTGTCAGTGTTTCTAAAAAAATCTGCTTCTATTACACCTTTTAGATCAAATATAAAAACAGACTGTAACTTGAAAGTGGCTTGTTTTTATTAACTGTGTGCATTAAGAGTTACCAAAGAGTATTCACACAGTTCAGTATGATTGAAGCCAGATATATAGCATTAATTTAGATTTCTGAACAGAGTCTTAAGGCAGGAAAAACAGAGAAAACCGTTCCAAGCTGAGAATGCATTCATCAATTTAAAAAAATAACTAAGATGTTGATCACAAGTATTGATGTTGTTGGACTTTTATAGTTTCCAATCATTTTTGCCTCAACATTAGCTGTTTATTTTTAACATGAAATAATGTTGTTGTTGACTTAAAAATCTGGAAAGTAGCAATTAAACCTTGATGCCTCCTTTCTTTAGGGTCACACTGTTTGTTGGATGTTTGTCTACTCTGATACAGCATCATAAAAATCATTTTCCAACCAATTAAATGTTGCATAATTCTGCTGCAGACAAACATAATAAATTTAACCCACCTGTAAAGCTGCGGTTTGAGTGTTAAATGTGTGTTTTGTTGTTGCTCAGCCATCCTCCTCCACCGAGCCAAGGCCGACCTGACACTGCTGGATGAGAACAAGAACACTGCCCTGCACTTGGCCTGCAGCAAGGTACACACTCTTATCTCCACAATAGTTAACGCATTTATTAGCCGCACTAGCATCCTGCTAATAATAAGACAACTCGAGCAAATACTGCATGTTGCTTTTAAGGTGAATTGTTCTGGAAACCGATAACAGTTTCACACAGTTTCCAGCGATCACTTTTTTTACGCTTTGTTGTTTTTCCTTCAGGCCCATGAGATGTGCGCTCTGCTGATTCTGGGAGAGATCCACAATCCCACACTCATAAATGCCACCAACAGTGCACTGCAAATGTAAGAACTTATGAACTATTACATAAAATACAACACACCATGTTCATGTTTGTATCAGCAGATTTTTCTGTGTTACATGACTCCAAATACTTTGTGGAAACTCCGCTTATTTGCAGTTTTTTTTGTGAAGTTTGTTCTAAGACATTTAAAATAAAATACAGATTTGGAAGCTCTGATCAAGGTGAAATGCTACTTGCAGCCAGTCCGAAATCGGTTTCTGTACAAGTGACACAAATGAGAAGTAATGAATAGACTTGTGTTAAATTTCATTGTTACACCAAATACTTCAAAATAACTCTCACCTTTATCCAGCAACATCACACTAAATTGTGATGCGGCTTGAATAGCAGCTACAGTTTATAGTTTGTAGCAATGATTGCAGTTAAAACGTTCAGCCTGAATCTGATTTAGACTAAATTGTAATTGTGCAGAAGGAAAAATGCTAATCCTTCTTCATGGTTGACATTTCTCATGTACCCAAAAATGTCTTGATTATTCACGGTAATTAAAATTATGCAGCTAAGAACATTTCACCCACCAATAATTGTGTTTGTATTGCAGGATTCCTGCTCCAGCCTGTAAATTTTACCATTTAAAACCTGACATTTGTGCATCTAAGTCAATATGCTCTTAATGACAAAATGTTGTAGAAGTACAGCCGAAAACCCTTATTTAAAACCTCTTATCTCAGCTCTTTTATTAGCTGTCCCTTTGCAGTGAAGTTTTCAGTGTGAGTTGCCATTGTTTTTGTTTCTGGTCTTGTGCAGGCCCCTCCATCTTGCAGCTCGGAACGGCCTGGCTACGGTGGTGCAGGCGCTGCTGAGTAGAGGAGCCACGGTGCTGGCTGTGGATGAGGAAGGTGAGAAACTTCACCGCTCCTATGGTGCTGGTTCATTCCTTCCTTTTCCTGGTTTTTATATATTTACCAGGGAACTTTTATATATTTTATATCAGATGATGTAGGAAGAATAATGTAGCCTATCTGATAATAGGCAAGTTTAGGGCTGCAACTAATTATTATTTTAGTCATCGACTAATGTCATGAAGAAATTGGCATATTCTAAATAATTTTCATTTAGCCACTTAAATGTATTTCATACAACATTAGAATGACTTTAAAAATGCTAACAAATAACTCAGTTCTGTTTCAAATAAGAAGAGAAACATTTGTTCCTTTTAGTTGTTGTACAGAATTCATCTGGACCTAAAAAAATACTTCCAATATCAACATGTGAAAAGCTCAACGCTTTCTTCTAACTTAACATCATTACAGTGCAAGAATAATCAGTTGATTTTTTTTTTTTTGTAATAACAGATTAATTACAAAAGATACTTAATAGGAGATTTATTTTATTTATTTTTTTACAAAATTTGAATCAGTTGAAGCTGAAACTATGCAATTTGAGGAGTTTCAAAAAATTTTTTCTTTTTTGTTAGTTTTTTTTGGTGTTGGATGCAAAATCTATTTGTTTTTTGTGCAGTTTAGACCAAGTTACTGCTCTAAATATGTTCTTTCAACAATTTTCCTTTTCCTGCTTTATACTCTAACAATTAAGCAGTTACTAAATTAGTTGACAATTATTTCAATAATCGATTCATCCAAATTATTGTTTTTTCAAAGCTTATCACATGAACAAATTTGCATTTATTTAATAGAAACTCTGCAATAGAGTATTTTTATTTTTTACATTAGCTGAATATTGACAAAGTTTTTGCACATATTTGTAAGGGAAATGCAGCTATTGGGATTTTCTCACGCTGATTTTTTCCACCAATCAGGCCACACCCCGGCTCTGGCCTGTGCGCCCAACAAGGACGTGGCTGACTGCCTGGCTCTGATCCTATCTACCATGAAGCCTTTCCCTCAGCGGGACCCTTCCTCCTGCTCCTCCTCCTCGCCCACCGTCTCCTCCTCCGCCGGTCTCAACTTGCTGAAGCACTGCGGCATCACCGCCGCCTGCTCCCCTCTGCCCAGCAACGGCCTCCACAACGGCTACGTCAAAGACCGCCACGGTGCGCCGGTGGGCCTGGACGGGTGTCTGTCTGAGTGAACTCGGGCAGCTGCTATCAACATCACCACCACCAGGGGGCGACTACCTTAAACATGGTCAAGAGGACCAGAAGAGCACCCACCCACATGTCTGTTTTCTCTGTATGTACGTGTTCGTGCGTCTGTGCGTGCGTGAGCGTTTGGTCTTCTCTTGAGGTGCAGTCAAACCTATTATGCAATTAGATCCCATTCCTCCATCTCCTGGTAGTGCTTAATGCAAAGAGGCAGATCGCTCTACAAGGTCACCACGACGAGGCATTTACTACGAACTAGCAATCTGGCCATCTCTAAATTATTTAACCCTTTAAAGCCCTGCTGACGTCATCCTATAGCCAACTTCTCAGAGCATGGCGGTATCTGCACCAACTGTCCTTTTTCTCCATATCATTCAGTAGAGAAATCATATCATGTTTAACCAGGAAGGTGACCTTGTAGAGGATCGTACAGCCTTCCCAAAAGAATGATCAAAGAGTTTTTGAGCCTTTTTTTTTTTTTTTTAATTAAATTGTCTACTAGCCTAGATTTTTATGAAGGAACCACACAAGGGAAAGTCAAAGTTTTTGCGTAAGAGTGCAATGATTTTTGTACTACAGTACAATCTGAAATTTGGGAAAAAGGGTCATAAAGTTGTTAAATCCTTAGCTTACTCTAAACGTATGGCCTAGAATTGTTTGGCATTTTAAGATGATTTGGTAAATGCTGCTGAATTCATTAGCATGTCTCCTTCCAAAGGAGAGCCATTCTGGGGTCGGCGCCGAAACATCCCTGCGTACCGCGGGCCGGCCCCACTTTTTGTTTTTGTTTTGAAAGATGCTAAATAAGTGTTTGCTAAGCTAGAATGTTTCTAAGCATATAAGTTATGACCAAAGTTGATCAACACTACTATGGCTATAAATTATTTATTTGAGATGAACTGTACTGTATAGAGAAAGACAATAGATCTCGATATACCTCGTCAACTCGTTTAGCAGCTGCTTCATCTTCACCCAGGGTCCGGAGGCCTAACGTTCTCTTCTTCTTTTGTTTTTTTTTGTTTTTTTTTGTTTGTTTTTGTAGGACTTAGAGAACTGCTGTAGGATAGTGACTGACTGAGGCCTTGTTTATTTCTAGATGAAGGCTTTACTAGTAATATCTGCCAACAACACCTCATCGAAGCATCTTATATCTGAGCACATAAATGAACAAGCCATTTCAATTTATTTCCCATCTCTTTAACAGTGTTTTCCAGAGAATATTTCACAATTTGAATGGCCTGATTACTGAAAGAGAGCAATCAGTCTTGTTTTTAGGCACTAATAATATTTTCCTTTTGTTTTTTTGCTTTTTTTTTTTGTGCGTGTGTCTTTAAATTTTGAGCTGGCCATTGACGTTTAAGCTCTCGCTAACGGAGCTGAAGTTGTCTTAAGAATCTACATCGCAGCTTCTTGGTGATGAACTGATCCGTTTAAACAAATATTGTCTCTTTTTCTTTTGAACTATTATAATTATTGGGCGGTTTCCAAGCAATATTTTCTTTTTTGCCTTTTTGTTGAGCGTTATTAAATAGACAATCACTGTCACAAGGGCTTTTGTTTCCCTAGAATGTGTTTTGATTTCTTTTTCATTTCTTTTAATTTACCTAAAGACTAAACGAATGGCTCTGTGCGTGCCGGGCATTTTGCTGTCAGTGTCAACTTAAATGCACTGGATTGCCTTTGTGGCATCTCAAGAAATGCCTTTTGACCCATGCCTTCTACGACCCTTCATTTGAGTTGGATTGCTTGGTGGCAGAACGTAACGAGCCCTGACGCTGATTATGTTGCCGCCCGTTTGATGGCAGCGGCATTTAATTACAGTTACACCATCGTATCTAATGGGAGTTTTAAGTAGATTAACGAATAAATAAATAAATAAATAAATGCTTGGCTTAACTTTATGCTCCGGCATTGTTAGTGGAGCAGGGAGGTCGTATCCCTGCAAGAAACAAATAGGGCTAAGGAGAGAAGAAGAAGAAGAAGAAGAAGAAGCATCTCTGCTTAGGCCAGTCCCTGTTTAGTTTTCAGGAATAGCAGAAATCCAAATATGTGCTTTTATTTGTGTTAATTTAGTTGTCTCCTCATCCCATTTTCCGGTATTAAGCATACTAAAGATGATTGTATCAGACCACTAGAGCTGTTGGTGACTCCTAGATGTTTTATCTATGCTATTTAGTTGTGTTGAGCCATCTGACGGTGGTTAGCTTACACTGAGTCAGATGGGTTTCCTTGGTGTGATGACTTCATATCCGCTGGTGTTGAAGTGGCACAATTGCACACGTTAGTTTGACTGGATAAGAGGAGAGGACCTAGACTAGACTTTGTTGTTGAATACACTTTACAAAGGAAAAAAAAAAATGCTTTCACGGCGGTGTATTAAGCTTGATTTTTGTTTTCTCAAACTGACAAATATTCTTTTCAGCGCAGCAATCTCATTGAGTTAAGAGTTGTAGATTACTACTTTATTCGGCATCTACAGCTGACTGAAGCTGAACAAATCTGTGAAGCCCAGCCTTTTGTTCTCCTTTTGGAAAGGCGGTGATGTTAGTTGGGGCTTTTTCGCCAAACTGGTTCCAGTGCTAAACTGTTGCTGGTGCTTTTTTGCCGCCAGTTGTTTCTGTTTCCAGCTCTGGTAGCGATTAACTGGTTCATTCTTTGCTCCAACTGGGATGAAAAAAAAAACACTTTGATCAGGAGCTGGAAGTGGGAAAAGTTACTAATTTAAAACAAAAATGGAAAGAAAAAAACACTTTAATTTCATATTAAAAGATAAACTCACTCCCTCATGTTTCCATTAATTATATTGAGATCCCCAGCTTAGTTTTTGAAAACTTAAGTTATTTTCTATCCTCAGATACTGTTAAGAAATGCTCTAATCGCTGCTGGTGGTATTAAGATTAATCTGATGACAATAGAGCATCTTTTTGCACAAATGGGGAGAAAAATTGTTTAATTTTTGGAGTTAAAAGCACTGATATCATCCTGGGAAATTAGAAGTAAAAAGTGATAAAAGGTCAGACGCAAACTAGATTAAACCAAACTGTTGCTGGCTCCAGCTTTTTTTCTCTTCTATGTTTTTTGGAACCACTTCAGTGGAAAACGCCCCACTAGTACTGCAGATAGGTACATACTTTCACTATTCTTCTCAGGATTCCTGCTAAAGCAGCAGGTCAAGTTTCTTAATTCAATCAGATCTCTTATATCTAAAGTTTTTTTTCCAGTTTTTTTTTTCTCTTTTCTCCCCAAGATGGGATGTTCCAAAATTCAAATTTTTTTAAATCCGTAATCCTACAGCACTTAATTACATAGTCAAGCACGCACTTTAGTACATTCAGGTTCTAAGTGTGCAAAGTAGAGCAGATGTAGTGTATGTACTTATGTTTACATGCATGTGTTGCTGCTGAATACAGGAAATGTAAATGAGAAAAGGTGAAGAGGAAAAAAAAAAAAAGATGCAAAGGCTGCAACTAAATTGTACTCCATCAATGCATTATTTAAAAAAAAAAACAACAAAAAGATATATAAATATATATTGAATAAAAAAGGGGTGTTTTAAGCACTTGGGGACAGAGTCCGCTCCCTGCTGACTCGTGTTATCTCTTCCCATCACCCAGCCTACTGTTAACAATGCAGACTTTGGCCTAAGTCCTGTAAAGTCAGTTGAGAGATTAAACCAACACCTCAGGCAGGCAGGCAGGCTTCTCTAAACACTCTCCATATCCTCTCTGCCATCTGTAGGTGCTGTCAGGCCAGCCTGGTTTTGGGCAGGGATTTTTATTTCATTTCTCTTGATGTCCTCATCTGTGTCGTAAATGGAGTCAGTCATTGACTTGTGCAATGACGCTTGATGTAATCTTTTTTTTTTTTTTTTTTATTTTTTTATTACAGTATTCTTATACATGCTTTCTATTTTACTTTTTGTGTACCAGTGATACCAGTGATTGTGCATGGAGCTAGGTCGCAGTTGTGACGTAGCTACTATTAAACAAATGGAGCATATTATACAATATATTTGGAGTCAGAGATGGAAAGAAAGCAATGAAAGGTCCAATTGTAGCAATAGCGTGTGTGTGTAAAAGTGTGCAGCACAAATATTGCACTGCCATCCATTTTAGGCCAATTCAGTAAATCATAGCATCAATGCCAATGGAAGATTCAAATGCGGGTTAGATGTCATATTTTATCACAAATAAGGCCTGTTTGCCAAAATGTGTTGAGAGGGAGGGAGAGAGGAAAGCCTCTCTGTTAAGCAGCAATGGATTTATGCATATGTTCAAGCAGTTTACAGTCTGACCATCAAATCTGAGCCATGAATTTACTGACTGAAATGAATGTAGGGTCAGTTCAGAGCGCGACAGTTTTCTTTCTCCCGACTTTAAACTGTTGCTCTTCATTTGTCTTGCGTAGTTATGAATATACAGGTAGCATGTAGAAATATAACTCTCTACTTATTCTAATGTATGTGTAGTAGTCTTCCTGCTTTGAAGGTCTGGATATGTTTTTTTGTTTGTTTGTTTTGTTTTCGTTTAGGTTCCCCCCCGCCCCTCTCTCCCGCCTTTTAGGCGTTTATAGCTGTGTAGAATGAAGCCTAAAACCATAAAGGATAAAAGTGTAGATGAATTTAACATTAACGGTCATCCATTCCATTGAGATTGCCTTACAGTACAGTAACAACAAGACGGACAAAAAAATAAAAAGGTCTACAGTAGATATGATGACACATACTCATAAATAGCCTATATTTGACAAAATGCACCTAAGCTACACCCATTTAGTGCCATAGAAACCTTGATTTGCCTTTAGACATGAATCATATTTACTCGGTCAGTAACATATTCAGACATAGACAGGATTCTTACAGTTTTGTGTTCAGAGCTGCATGTCTCTAAGCCAGTTATATTACTCAAAAGAAAGCTATATAAACATGTGCATGAGAAATTACTACTTAAAATACAAGTATTCTGTTGAATTTTGGTGTATTTTATAATTGGACATTTTTTCTGAAGTATATAGGTAGTCCCTTTAGTATTGACAAAGCAATCCATTGTTTGTGTGTTTAACAAGGTGGTTTATATTGTGTGTTACAAAGGAGGAAAAAAAAAAACATTTTTGATGTCCAAAAAAAAAAAAAAAAAAAGCATAGTATATACAATATAGAATTGATTTGCCTCAATGGATGTCTTGGTTTTTACTTGAAGTAAATGGCAAATTTCAATTCAACTCTGATCCACTGTTGAGCCTTTTGCCTTAAAAGCTATAACAGAAAATAAAACCTGGCAGCACCCGAGACGCTACATCTCCTGTAGACTTATGCTTCTTGCTTTGATTGCTTTAAAAAATTCTTAAAAAATTGTCTACTTTTAGGTCCCGCAGCCGCCACCCGGGGGGGGGGTCGAGAAGCACACAGATAAATTGAGGTAGCACATAGCTCAAGGTTGCCATGGTACCAAGATAGCTCTGAGAGGTTGTGATTTCGCCATATTTTCCACTGTGAATGAATGAATGAATTCAGAATTCACTTGTAAACACAATCAAACTATGGCTTCTCTGTTATCCAGAGCCAAGTGACACTGGGAATTGACGTTGTGTACCTCAAAAAAAAAAAAAAAAAAAAAAGCTAAGACAGGAAGGATGCTTGTACAGCTATGCTAACAAAGAGTTTAAAAAAAAAAAATCCTTGTACATCCATCTTGTGGGTTGTGTAATTCTGCTGAAACCAGCCTAAACCAGACGATCTGCGCGGAAGCGTTTGATCAGCGTTGGCGGATGTCTCATGTTTCCTACCTTGCGAAGGGGCAGCCAACTGCACCTTGTACTTCTTATTGGACCTGCAGTTTTACCTCATCAGTGATCTTTTGTGTGACGATGCTGACATTGATTGTGTGGTGTTTTTGTTCCTTTCCCCTGATGTCAGTCATGTGGATTATTCGCAAGTAAAAGAAGTAGTTTTGTGTGCTTGTGACTTTACAACAGAAGTTTCATATCTAAACATGCACTAACCCTTTTTTTTTTTTTAAACTGAGGCGCATATTTACCCTGTTCCAACACATCTCCCCTCATTACAATTAACAGATGAATCTCTTATTTGGTGCAAGTCAGAGTAAAAAGGTCCAGTTAAATATCAGCTGGGATGTTAAGGTAGCTATAAAACTTTACCTCTGTAAGTCAAAACAATATAACTTCACTGTTTAACAACCTTCCCAGCTGGTTATTCATTCCCTCTACCCCACCAATATGACCTGTGTAATACCAAGCACAGAGGTGGCATGGTGCCTTTTACTTGTAACTACCGAAAGGTACGGTCTTCCATTTGTATTTCCCAGAAGCCTTACAATGGGGAAGAAAAAAAAAACACACCGAACATACGTGGTGGCAGAACCGAACTCCCTCTGAGCATCATCATTTAAAGGGCATATATCATCAATTCTTACCGCTTTTCTTTTTCGATTGGTGTTCAGGCTGGTAGCTTGTGCTAATAACAGCAAGCACAAGGCCGCCTAAATTCATGACGTCACACCTTGGATGCAAAACTCTGGCATTGACTGTAATATTACGTCCATCCAAGACAAAAATAGAGATGCCAAAGGCTTGAGATGGAGAAAGTTGGAAGAAATGTTTTCTAGGAGTGGTAACTTGGAGACCTAACAAACCAGCATCCGATAGAGTGATTAAAGCTCTTTTAGGGTGTGTCTAATACAGCGAAATGGTGAATTGGGAAAACTGTAAACAGCTGGTAGCATTCAGTTCTGACATTTTTACTCTGATGTGGTTATGTCTCACTTTTGTACACATAATAGGTCAGTGTTTTTTTGTTTTGTTTTTTTTTGTGAGGGTTTAACTGCATCTCAGTAAAGGAGCTGTAAAAACATTACTCCAGTCTGTCACGCCACTCAAACTTTATCAGTTTATTTTCCCCACAATTGTAATTTTGGCCCTAAAAAAATCACAACAGTAATTGCACTTGTCCTAGATAGAAGGGAACTTAAAATACTGACGTTAAATCCGATCGGCACCAGTCCTCCTGCGACTCTGCTACGATTAAAAAAAGCGATGATGGATGGATATTCAATCAAGCTTTAGCTGCAAACACACTCATCCATTTGGCTCAGACACATAGAAAAAAATATATATATAGCTGAAGCTGTCATCGCTAAATGTTTAGAGTGGCTACAAATGTTTTTGTTTTTTTTTGCTGTCAAAGTGATTTTAAAATAATGTTTTTGCTCTAAAAAATAATGGATTTAAAGAATGACTCTATAATATGATATTTGCCCTTTAAATTATGTTTCAAATTAAAAGTAAAAGCCTAAATAACTGCCTCTAGATTCGCTTGGATTTCTCCACACATTTCCCGTGACTTTTAGGGTGGCAGAAGAAATTGCACACTACTGGTGCGATTTCCTTTAGGCACATCAAACGGTGAACGAACGGTCGGTAGATTGAAAGCACAGATCCAAAGAAGGCACCTTGGAGCTCGGAGGGCTGTCCGAACCATAAGAAGCAAAGCAGACCAAATTTAGGCCAAGATGTGAGGGAGGAAATAAAATAAAAAATAATAATAAAAAAAAACAAAACACAGAAATCGTGAGGCTTGGTTATTAGAAACACAGTAACTGTAGAGAGACCGCTGTCTGAAATTCCAGAGCTGCTTCTGATTATTCCTCTCAGCCTTCTGGGTTATTCATCTATGATTAGTAACTTCTTCACAGTGCAAACCAAGTCGTCATCAAACTTTAGGGTGAACTGTTTGTTGTGACTGTGTTGCAAATTGATTGTGGAGATAGTATTGTGTTATTTTAGGTTAGACTGAACTAGAAATAGGATTGCGGTTTGTAGCTGTGTGCAGTGTTAATAACGGTGTGATCATATTCTAGAAGTGACGTAACATTTGTTGTCTTACTACAACATTAAGGCATGAAAATCTTCTGTCAAGCTGACCTCGTTTGAAATAGATATAAGTGCAATAACCTTTTGTTTGTCATCGCTTCCTCGGTTGAGTAAGAAAAAAAAAAATTATGATCCCTTCTCCTTTCTTTTGATAAAAAAAAACAAAACAAAACACAAAAACACCAAAAGTCACTGATCTGTAGCAAATGAAGGATTTCAGCGGTCCCCTTGTTTGTATTCAGAGGTGGCATTTAAAACGTGAGATGTGAGATTCTGTTCTTAAAACTGTGATTTAAAATGAAAGTTTAAAAGCTGCCTGCTCAAACACAAGGACCGTGCACAAGTTGAAAAAGTTGGAATAGCTTTTTTTTTTTGTTTTGTTTTGTTTTAATGGATGGACGTTGATGGTATTGTCATTTGGACTAAGACACGTTCCTTTGCATGTGTTCGTGTGTTTATATGCATCCTCGATTCCTCCTTTTTAGTCGGTGATGTGAGGGGAAAAAAAAAAACTAACTAAATCTGAAATGCCTTATGTTGTTCTCAATGTTAAGCATTAAGGTTTTTTTTTTCTTTTTTCTTTTCACGCCCCTCCCTTTTCAGTGTGTAGCCGAAAGCTTGTACAGTCAAACCCACAGGAGATTTCCACCCGTGCGTTTGTAACTCGGAGGTTGTGGTTTTTAGAGAAACATTCCCCCCTGAAAGTGCCGTTTGTTTTCACCAGCAGAAGATGCGTTACCGGGGGAGAGAGGGGAGGTCGCGTTTACACAAAAAGTGGATTTTGGAAACACTTTGCGGTGTTTACTGTTGGTATGAATGAAACCAAGTATTGTGCGCAGGTGAAATAAGACGGTGATGTTCTGATGGAGCACCTTATTGACTTGCTCCTGCTGTGAGTCTCCTATTGATCTTGATTACTCTAAAGCAGAGCCATATCAGAGAATTTGCCCATTAGGAGCCCCCATGAATGTGCTTTTAGCTGTAGGATGTATATTGCATGTTTTGTGATACTTTAGTTGTATTTGTAGTCCCTTTCATGTTTTTTTTTTTTTTTTCTTTCTTCTCTTTGGTTTAGTCTGCTTCACTGAAGATTTTACCACCTTACTGCAACTCATGAGCTTTTAACAATACTCCATCAACTGGACTTTAGGCAGGTGTTGATCTGCTGCTGAGGCAGCCTTAATTTATTACAGATTTAAAGAAAAATGACAATAATTGAAAAGTAAGCCGCCTCGTTTTAATGCGAGTGGCTTATCTGGGAAATAAAAACGGAGCCCTCGTACGTGGAAGGACTCTGAATCAGGGCATGTGATGAATTACAATCAAATTATTACCACGATGCACCTTCACAAGCATAGGAGGAGGAAAAGAGTTGGCTTGTCCACCTGACATTCCAAATTTGATTTATTTTTTCTTCCACGGTCCTGTCTTTTTTTTATTTTTTATTTTTTATTTCATTTTGCTTTGCTGGTGAATACAGTGTGTCAATGACAGGGTTCCCTATTTAGCATAACGCTGATTACCTCATTTACATGTCTGCAAATATACTATTCTACTGTGTGTGAAGGAGTTGATGCCATCACCAGCAGCGCGGTCTCCAGACCTGTGATGACAGCAGGACCAATGAATTTACTCTGCTCACATCAGCCACTTTCAGATCAACAACCCGACTATAAACAAGCGGTTGGAAACGTGATGGAACTTTTATTTTGGCGGGCCAAAACCAGCCGTCGACGATTTACTGCAGTTAGAAGCCACAGCAGCTGCTAATCCAGTCAACACGCACAGATGCATCTCGATTCAGCAGAAAACCGACACGAAGTTGAATTATTTCAGCATATTTAAAGCTTTTATTCCTGTTGGCTTTGATGATTGTCGCTTGCTGCTACTGAAAATCCCAAAAGGCGTCTTTCAGAAGCGATATGATCGGAGCCCTTTTGACACGATCTGTCCGCAATTAAGGAATCTACTCAGACATTTAAACCGACTTTGCTTCACGATCCTTTTCCAAACAGTTTTCCTTCCACTCAATTTTCCATGAATGGGCTGGAAAACAGCACAAACATTCATCTTCGCTAATGACGGTTTATGGCTGTTTCCTGATTAACTGAATCTTCATTTGCTGAGTTATGACTTTTTTCTTCCTCCCAACTTTCCACGAATCTGATTTTATACAGCTCAAGCAGTCATTTTCGTTAGTAATGACGGTTCATGGCTGTTTATAAATTAGCTGAATTTCCATTAGCTGTAAGGCGATCCTTGCTGGACTTTTTTTTCCTTCCACTCAACTTTCCACGAATCTGATTTTATACAGTACAAACGGCCATCTTTGTTAAAAGTGACGTTTTATGGATGTTTCCAAATTAACTGAATCCTCATTAGATGTAAGCCAATATCCCTACTGGACTTTTTTCCTTCCACTCAACTTTCCATGAGTCTGATTTTATACAATACAAGCCGTCGTGTTGGTTACTAGTGACGTTTTATGGCTGTTCACTTAATCTTTACTAGTTGACTTGACTATTTTTTTCCTTCCACTCAACTTTCCATTAATCTTCATCAACTGTAAGCCATCGTCGTCAGAAATAAGAGTAGATTCTTGAAGTTTTGTCTCCGTTCAGCCTATCTGATTTCAGTATAGAGCGAGTTTCTCTTTTTACATTGAGATGCACCTGTGTCGTCAGATTGAAAATGAAATTTAGAAAATGAAATTAAAAATCTACCAGCTCAAACACTTGACTGGGGTGGCAGCTGTTGGCGCTAACCATCATGGTTCAGTAATCCTGGCGTATCAACATTCTAGCATTGCTCGCTGTGTTGTTTTTGTTTCTTCGTAGCATTACTCCTACCTCCTTGTTTTGCAGCATTGAGTATTGTTCGTCTCTCCACCTGTTCTGGCTTTTAATGGGTCAGTCCACTGTACGGGAATACAGATTTATCATGAGCAATTGTATACTTATACATAAAGTGTGCTTGGATGTGCTGTACATGTCTACTTGACGTTTAAAAAAAAAAAATATTTATGAGAAGCATTTATACGACAAAATACCACTGGAATGTGAAGCCAGACAAAGTTGTGATGCAGATTATGATAGTCTCTCCCCTTTAACATTCAGTGGTGAATGGTCAGAGGAACCATCTTTAATAAAGTAAATAATTACCATTTCTTTTTAGTTCATTTCATTTTTCTGTGTATGCTTTTCTGTCCAGCCCTATAATATGAGATAATTCAACGTTTACAGCTTCATTTAGGCTCATGCAGCTGTCCTGATATCACAGGTTGTCACGACGAAGATGGTTAGGTGGATTCTGTTTTTGAGGGTTGGAGGGGAGGAAAGTCAGTCTGTGTCCCTCAAGCTGTTTGCCTTGAATCCATCTGTCCAGATTCTGGCTGCGTAGGCGTCCGTCTCTCCACACTGCCCTCACATTTTACACCGGGTTTGACTTACAAGGGGTACAGGACAAGGTGAAAGGTTTGAGGTTTTCTCCCCACCAAATATTACGGCCCTCCCGTCTCCCTACCGCCGCCACCCACACACGACAACAGGACCAGCCCCACTCCACAAACCCGCCGTCTCACCTGAAACCTCAAGCCATTCATGTTTCTGTTTTTGTTTCTTCAACAATGCAATCCTGAAAGCACTTTGCCTTGTTATTCCTTTGTGTGAACATGTGAATGATAATTTGTTACAGAAATGTTAAATATGTAAAAGATCATTCACTGTTTTGGAAAAACCTGCATCTGTCTTTCTGACGTTAAAAGAAAAAAAAAAAACAGTTTAGTGACATTAAACCTGAATCTATTTTATAAAATATTTGCTGCAGCCAATTGGTCTTGTCATTCAGTATTGTGGCTTAGGGTTGTTTGTGTTCAATAAAGTGCTATTGCTAAATATTTCCTGTCTCATGCTTTTTTTTTTTTTTTTGTTATTCTTTAAGGTTCAATGGTGTTAAAAAATATATTTATTTTTGCTTTTTTGTCCAAAAATGTTCAGCACATTAAACTAAAAATGGGCAATTTAATATATTTTACAGCAGGGGTGTCAAACTTATTTTTATTTTGGTCCATATCAAGAATCTGAATGTTCTTAAAGGGCCGGTTACGCCACAATATATTGATAAAAGCCTTTGAACTTTTAAAATATTAGTAAATAGCTGTTTGTTTCTGCATTCAATAAGTGTTTCTTAAAATTAAATAATATTGAACATCTTTCCACGCTGATCAGGATTTTGTGAATTTTTTTTTTTAATTTTTGCTTTCAAAATTAAAGATTTTATGGCGCTGATTTAGAAATGTTTACAATAAATTTTTATATTACTAATGTATGATATTAAAAGTGACATTTTACTACTTGCTGTATCGATCACACCTCAACTTGACATCAAGTAAATGTGAGCCAGTGTTTTTTGATTAATTTTGAGAAAAATTTGCAGTAAAATCTGAAAAAATATTGATTTTGTGCGAATTTTGCTTATTTGTGAAAAACTTAATGTTATTTTGCAGTTTATTTATTTCAACGTTAAGATGAAATGTTATAGCCAGACCATAATTTTTTGTTTTATTACAAGAAAGCAGTCGCAATATTAGGAGAACTCGGTAGTAATTTTATGAAAAAAAGCAAAAAATAACTAAAGCACATCAGTGTCAAATTATTATCAGTAGTGGGACTTTGAAATGGCTGAATGTATTTTTGAAAGAATCAAACAAATTGATCTGGTCAGAAGCTTCTTCCTCATTAAAATTACTTAATTTTAAGGCGTTCTGGTAAAATTGCATCTTTATTGTGCTAATATTATGGCAATATTCTTGTAATGAAATACAAATTTTTACAGAAAGGATGACTGAAATAAACTGAACAGAAAAAACAAGAATTTAATATGGAGTAAATTAACTTTATTATTGTTTTCAGCGTTCCTCCTCCTGTCAAACGTTCCCTCATCCTCTACATGGAGTATTTTCTTTTGTCTGTGAATCTCCGCTGCAGATCCTCTCCTTCCTGTTTGCCTTCTGTCTCGCAATAGTGCGAGAAAATTTGTGCCGCTTGTTAAAGATGCTGCGCCTTCTGTTGTTCAATTTGTCTCAAAGGATTTCAGATTTAGTTGTAATTTTTTAATATTGTTTTGAGTGATATTTCTCCAGTATAAGTCTTTTTCTATAATATGAAAATTTTGTTGATTAAACTACAATAACCCTAACCTTTCTTGTGTTTACATATTAGAGACAACGCAACAAATGTATCCTTTGAAATTTAAAACGTATAATAATAGCATCCTTTCTCAAAGAGAGATTTCCACATCTCCAAAAATGCCAATGTTGGAAAACTTAAATTATTTATTTGTTGCAGTACAGCGTAAATTACATCTATTTCATGGTAATTGCATTATTTAAACCGTTTTAATTATAAATCTGATTTAAATTATTTTTTTCTTTCCTGTTAAACTATCACTTATACATTCAAAAAGACTAGGAGTTAATCTATTTCATTAGATCGACATTATTTCTACCAGAGATGCAGAATATGGGTTTATTTTTAATATATTTATTAATTTAATATAACTAATCTTTACTGATTATAAAAAAAAATATCTATTAAGTCTAAGATCTGTTGGACTTTTCAGACTTTTCCTCAGTGGTGAAGCTAAATAAATTTAATTGAATAAAAATGAAATTATACTGCTTTTAGGCTTTGCGTATTGAACTAACACTTCAAGAATAATATAATATATAAATACTTCTTCTAATCATTGAAATATTTTGTTCAATATTTCTAGCTATCAAATTTTTAAAATATATATTTAATAATATATTTTTTAGTACAATCGATTTTATAATATAAATTGCAAGCACACTATAATATATCAACACAATATGTCTGTACGAGGACATATTCTTTAGGATTTTAACAGAAACGAGGTACCTAATCTACGTCATCACGTTTCCGTCTGTCTGCGTGAACGCTAAAGTGTATGATGTAGCAGGACGTGGCTAGCAAGGAGCTAGTGGCGGCACGACGTCCGAAATACTCAAAAATCTTGATAAGAATTAGATTTACTTCATGTCGGAGTAAGTACATCGATCGTTTTATAGATTACCTTTAACCTCATTGACTGTAAACAGCTGTTTTTCTGTGTATTTTTTCCAAACTGAGCTCAGGTTGCTTAGCTCTAAAGCTAATATCGTATCTGCTAATAAGGCTAGCTAGTTAGCAGACGTTCAAATTCACATCGTGACAACCAAGCTTTGCTGGTGTCTCACCTCAAGCATTTTTAAAGTTTTTTTTTTCCCCACCCAGCCGCCAGTTTAAGGCATTATAACCCTCTGTTATGTCGGATTTAGTGTTAAAAGCAAATAACCAGCCACGTAGTTAACACGAGCCTCGGCGCTTAGCTGAACTTGTGCAAGGCATGCTGAGGAAGAAGGTGGGAAAATATCTTTAAATGGCTTCTTTTTAAACTGGGTCAGTCCGCAGCAAACTGGGACAGCACAGACGGAGATGTTGGGGATGTGTGTCCCTGAGGAGATGCAGATATGGAGGATAATTTACCGCTGATTCAAGAGTGTTGTGTGAAAAATGACAACGTTTCCATTGCACGGGTTTTCTTTTCTTTTTTTTTTATTGTGCAAAGTTGTAACTTGCGCTGTTCAATAGTTTACCTTTAAAAGTAGCTTTATTGTGTGTTACAGGTTAAAATGCTTAAACAGTTTAGAAGAGTACATGTACATTGTTTTGCAAAAATACATGATTTATTTTTCTCTCTTTCCTTCCTGGTCGAGATATTTAAATTTTAGACAAAGACAGCAAGAGTAAATTTTAAAACACAAGATAGCTGTCCAGACCAGCTTGGCCAGATTTTTAAAATTTAATCGCCCCTTTAGTTAATCATGATTATTTGTGATGGTTAAATTTTCACAAGCCACACCCCGGCATGATCTTTGCAAAAAGGGAAAATCTTAAATAGAACCAGTTTGACAACATGAAACAGACGAAAACTGTCAAGAAGCAACAAATCATGTGTACAACCAACGAAGATATTTTAAGCTGTTACAAACCGGTTCGCTCTTCAGCGAAAACCTCTGCCAAGTGGAGAAAACGTTTATCACTCTTTCCAGGAGTGTCTGGCCTACCAAAATTACACCAAAGAGGGAATTAAAGACGAACCCAAAATGACATCCGGAGCTCCGCGGCTCACAGTTGAGTTTCATTATTCAACGCTGAACATGAAGCTGGGAAAAGATGGAGACTTTTGATGCAAATACCACTGCTTAGAACAAGCAAAATAAATCTCTGTCCATCGTCTGCTAACGAATAATATTGTAAATTGGCATACGACCAACTAGGCCTGTCAGAGTAATCAATAAATCAATTAATTGCATGATAAATTAAAACAAAGTCACTAATTTCCATTTGCGTTTTTCCTCTCTTTCTACGAAATACAGGATGACAAAAGTTTTCTGTTTGGTACTTTGGTCTCAACCAGCCATTTTTTTTTTCTTACATAGGCTTCATAATTTGTTTTGTTTATTTTCAATATTTAAAATGTCTACCAGTGTTAAATGCTCATTAGAATCTAAAGTTCTTGCATTATTATGCCATTGCCTTTTATATTACTTGAAAATAGTCTCAAAACAACAATATTACCGTTTATCGCAATAATAAGAACAATTTGTTATTGTGACAGGCCTACAAGCGATGAGGTAATTCATATTAATATCATAACCGTAGTACGATATGGGCATGGCACTCTTTTCCACTAATTGGTTTGTTTGATAGCTGCCTTTCCTTCAATAAAGGAAATTCTTCTTTTAAAACTTACACGTCCAAAGTATGTACTCAGGTTATCTTTGTCTGATGCTAGAAATTAGAAACATTTGACACAAAAACTAAATAAATAAAACTCTTTTGTGTCTTTAGGCACCATATGTGTCATTTCCAGAAGATAAATCGCTCTTGCCAGATGTGAGACATCGGCAAAAGATCAAGAGCTGAATGGAAACATTTGAGGCCTTTCGTGTGTGAGGTTGGTACCAGTTCATCCTTAAACAGAACTAGTTCCAAATTCAGTTCACCCAGGTGAAAATGAATCAGTTCATGTTCGTAGATGTTGATAAATAACCACCTAAACGTTTTTGGATAATATCGGTTCCAATAAAATACATTATTTATTTTAGTCTTTTTTTTTTTTATTGATCCTAAATAAGCTGAAAAATATTGTATGTAAAGATTAATTTGAAGTAGTAATTGATTATTCGGTTGATTATTTTGACAATTAATCGGATTAAGAGAAATGACATATTTTGCATATTTTTCATTTATCCACTTGAATCTTTTTACACAACATTTGGAACACATTAAAATATGTAAATAACTCAGTTACTTTTTCTGAATAACTAAACTTTTATTGTCTAAAATGCAATAACATTCCTTTAATGATCATTTGTAGAAAAGGTTTCAACTGCAGCTAAAAAAAAATACTGTCTATTAATCTATTCATGATTGTTTTTTGGATTAATAGACAACAAAAGGTGCTTAATAAGACATTAAAAAATTTTTTTACAGAATTTGAACTAGGTGAAAAATTCCACTTTAAGAGTCCTGGACACATTTATAGACAAAATCTTTCTACTTAAATATATATATATATATATATATATATATATATATATATACTTTGCACAGGGCTGACTGTTATTCTTTCATCAAACATCCTTTTTTGAGTTTATATACTCCAGTTAATGATTAATCAGTTGCTAAATTAGTTGACGATTATTTCAATCATTGATTAATCACGATTAATGTAGTTAATTGTGATTAATTTGATTTTTAGCCCTAATTTGCATCTTTGCTCATATTGGTGTGATTATCATGTCTCGCATCTTTAATCACCTAAATGTTATTTTGCACAAGTGAGGGTAAAAAAAAAAAAAAAAAAACCCACTGGAAATGAAATGAAGTCTAAAATCTGCTGTTAAATCAAACAAGATTAATTTTAAGGTTTGGTAATTTGTTGTTTCACAACATTACATGCTCATAAACGGGGCGTTTTAAAGAAATCAGTGATTTGGAGCGTGATTCTACCGATTTAGTAGAGGTAAATGATACTGGTGTTTCTAAAGTTGCCTAAAACCCATATTTCCTGTTTGTGTGTGTGTTGTTGTTTTCTAGGAGGTTGTGGGTTGTGTACCATGGGGTACGACGTTACGAGGTTCCAGGGTGAGGTGGATGAAGACCTCCTGTGTCCCATATGCAGTGGAGTACTAGAGGAACCAGTGCAGGTACGTCGTCATTTCAGATGAACCATTTCAAAATATTCATGCACCGTAAAAGATGAATCTTTTTTTTTGTTTCGTTTTAGGTGACTTAGGAAAACCGGAATTATTTCTTTTTGCTGTTGCACTGCTTCAAAATCGTGTTTTTATCCATATTGATATTAATGTAACAGCTTTGGGAAGCCCAGATGATGATGTCATTGCTTTTAATTTACAATAAATGAGGTAAATAGAGACGCGTGTTGACCTAAAATAAATTGCGTATTTGTGACATCCTGGGAAAATCAAAATATTTCAGGGAAAATATCTGGGAGAAAAAAAAAAATTACTTCTAAGGTTGATCCTTGGCTTCAAGGTGCTTAAATATGCTCAAACAATTATACAGAAACATAAAAACCACTTCAATGTGCAGCTGTTGCGTCTTTTTCCAGAATAGTTTTATTCGTAATCAGTGAACCAGTTATTAGAAGGTTTTTGCTGCATCTGAACGTTTTCAGTAGCACATTTTCTGCTGAATCTGCTTCATCTTTTTCTTTTTACTGCTGCAGAAAGAGAAACATCAGCTGAGCTGCAGCACAAAGATGATATTTTGTAGCATCAACTAGTAAAAGTGCTACAAATAGAGCAGCTCCTTTAAGCAGTGGAGACCTGTATTTGTGCTGCTCCTTTTTTCAACAGCAGGCTCTCATACAGATGATATAAAGTTAAATTTACGCTTTTTTTCTAACTTTTTATTGTCTTTTCCGGGAAAATACAACCATTTACGTCCTTGTCTGAGATTGTATTTTGCATCTAATCTATACAGTCCTTCATTTTAGACATTGAACTTACAATAGATAATAGTCTTCCTGAGTTAAAACATCAGTTTTGTTGTTTCTAAATGAATACGAACTTGTTTTCTTTGCACTATTTGAGATCTGAAAGCACTGCATCTTTTTCATTATTTTGACCATTTCTCGTTTTCTGCTAATAAATGCTACATTGTAACTACAGACATGCTGTCAGTAGTTCATAGAATAAAAGAACAATGTTCATTTTACTCAAACATAAACCTATAAATAGTAAAATCAGAGAAACTGATAATTTTAAGTGGCCTCTTAATATTTTCCAGAGCTGCATGTTGTTTAGTTCTGAAACTGGAAGCTTCTGGAAAATCTGCTGACAGAAAAAAAACAAGCATAAAAAACCCATTTCCCTCAAATAAACCATTAACCCATGAAGAAAAACTAATGTTAAGTATCTTAACCAATAAGCAAATATATCCACGATGATTACAGTAAAAATAACAATAATAAACATAGAAATAAACTGTAAAGACATTTAAATTTATGTTTTGATTACGTCACAGACACAAATGTTGGTTTGCTACCAAGAGATATTTCTCACAGAGAAGAAAACAGCCTTTATTTTCACAGACGGACGTTAATTTAACACAGGAATATTCTGCACTATAAAAACTATATTTACAGGAATTGATTATATAATCAATAGAGTTGGTGGGCACTAACTACTTATATTTACTTGAGCAACCTTTTGAAGAAGAAACAAACTTTTACTTTGCGTTTCTTATTTTTACTTGAGTCATTTTATTGCTACTCTTGAGTAAAATTTCTGAATATTTGACCAGCTGTGAGTGACTTCACTGAACTGAACGGAAAACAAACCCAAAAATTCACACACACACGCGCGCGCGCGCACACACACACCTGCAGTTTTTGTTAAGTTTTATAAGTTTTGGAAATTTATGTTTTGTTTTTTTTTTTTGCTTGATTTTGTGTTTGTAATTATGTCATTATATGAATTATTTCCATTTTGGCCTTTAAAATACAAGAAAAACTTTATATTTTGGTTTTCCTGAGGTTTTTTTAAATAATAAATAACCGATGTTTCGATCAGTTACTCAGTACTTGAGTAGATGCTTTTTACCAAATAATTTTTTAACTTTTAGTTGAGTAAAAATACGTTGAAGCAGTGATATTCTTACTTGAGTACAACTTTTGGATACTTTGCCATCTCTGACAGTTAATTTCAAGCACTGAAGACATTTGACTGAAAACCAAAACACAAAGAAATTAACTAAAAAAAAAAAATTATTCAAGTATTTAGCAAATGCGGAAGATGTTGGTAATCCTAACTAAGCATAAAAAAATATATACAATTAGTTTCAGCTGTATTTCTTAATCTTATAAAAGATATTTTTTCTGCTCTCTGTTCTTCCGTTCAGGCTCCACACTGTGAACATGCCTTCTGCAACGCCTGCATAACCCAGTGGTTTGCCCAGCAACAGATTTGTCCCGTGGACCGCACAGTAGTGACGCTCGCCCACCTGCGGCCCGTGCCCCGCATCATGCGCAACATGCTGTCCAAACTCCAGATCAACTGTGACAACGCCAGCTTCGGCTGCACGGCGACGCTGCGGCTGGACCAGCTGCAGTCGCACCTCAAGGACTGTGAGCACAACCCGAAAAGGCCGGTCAACTGCGAGGAGGGATGTGGGTAGGTGGCTTCAACTGGGCAAAAAGAAAAATAAAGATGTTCTGCTGTTAGCTTGTGACTGTTAAACAATCTGCTGTTATTGAAGGCTTGAAATGCCCAAGGATGAGCTGCCCAACCATAACTGCATCAAACATTTACGGAGCGTCGTGCAGCAGCAGCAGACCAAGATTTCCGAGCTGGAGAAAACTGTGGCGGAGCATAAACACCAGCTGGGGGAACAAGTGAGAGACTTTTACTGGCACTTCAGAAAACTTTTACACACAGAGTCTAATCTGAAGGCATCAGAGTAAATAAATCTGACTGAGAGTACCGGAGAAAGACGAAAATTACAAGATTAAAGTTATATTATTACCAGAAGAAAGTCAGAAAATTACTAGACAACAAAAAGAGCAAAGACACGACATTTATCAGGATCTGATCCACGATTCCTCCTTTTAAACAGCTCTGAAAAAAATAAGGAGCCACTGAACCCCTTTGAAACCACATGGTTATTCCATCAAATAGTGATGTCTGCACTCTTCCTGATTTTTGTTGCTTTTAGATTAATATCAACTTGTTTTCTTTGCTTCTTATTTGTTTTTTTGACCGTTTCTCATTTTCTGCAAACAAATACTACATTTTGCTTGGGATGTCAGAGACGTGTTGTCAGCAGTTCATAGAATAAAAGAGCAATTTTCATTTTACTCAAACATAAACATTAAAGAGTAAAATCAAAGAAACTGATCGTTTTAAGTGATCTCTTAATTTTTTCCATCGCTGTACATGCAGCAGTTTGCATAATTATTTCAAATTCCTGCATCTGATTAAAAAATGAAGTTTGTTCTGTTTGTAAAATCAACAAGATGCTCGGCGTTTCTCACTTTCATTTTTTATTTTTTTTTTTAGTTTTAATTCTCATAAAACTATTATTCTCCTAATTTTGTGACTTTATTTGGTAATATGAGTTTATTCCGGTGTTATTACAATGTTATTCTCATAAAAATATAATTTTATTCTTGTGTTGTTTACACTTTATTCTCCCTATATTACAACTTTATCCAGGTATTATTATGACTTTATTCTGAGATTTTGCCTTAACCGTCATACGACTTTATTCTCATTATTTGTTTTTATCACATTATGACATTATTCTTGTATTATGACCTTTTTTCCTTCATTATTGCGTCTTTTTTCTTGCCATCTTATGACTTTTTGTCTTGTATTATTATGACTTTATCCTCATATCATTGTTTTATTCTCATGTTCTAACTTTATTCTTTTATTGACTCTTTGTCTCTCATTATTACGTCTTTTCTTCTTGCTGTATTGCAAATTTGCGCTGTGACATTTAGGGTTTTGTAAAATATTTTTTTCCTTCGCTCAGATTGTGAAAATTTGAAGGTTTTTCTTAGGTTAAACTGTAGAGTTTTAATCATGTTTTTAAGTGAATTTGATTGGAACAAAATGTAGTAGAAAGAAAACATGTTAGAAATTAAATCTCGTGATTTTTCTTTTTTTTTTTTTTTAGTCAATCTGTTGAGTTTAGATTTTTCAGTTTGTAATTGAGTTGCGGTTTTTCTTTTTCTTTTTTTTTCCCCTGTCCAGAAACGAGACATTCAGCTGCTAAAAGCGTACATGAGAGCGATCCGCAGCGCAAACCCCAACCTCCAAAACCTCGAAGAGAGCATAGAGTACAACGAGATCCTAGAGTGAGTAAAACTCCCGTTTTTTCCCTCCCGGTCGATGACCTTTAGCCCCTTCCTGAGCTCGACTCCGTCTCGTTTCCAGGTGGGTGAACTCCATGCAGCCGGCCAGAGTCACCCGCTGGGGCGGCATGATCTCCACGCCGGACGCCGTCCTCCAGGCCGTCATCAAGCGCTCGCTCATCGACAGCGGCTGCCCGCTGTCCATCGTCAACGACCTGATCGAGAACGCCCACGAGCGGAACTGGCCGCAGGGACTGGCCACGCTGGAGACGCGGCAGATGAACAGGCGCTACTACGAGAACTACGTGGCCAAGCGCATTCCGGGCAAGCAGGCGGTGGTGGTGATGGCCTGCGAGAACCAGCACATGGGCGAGGATATGATCCTGGAGCCCGGCCTGGTCATGATCTTTGCGCACGGAGTGGAGGAGATCTTATAACCCACCCAGAGACACGGGGAAGTTTTGCTTTCACTCATCAGAGTGGTAGAGAGGTTTGTTTTTTATTTTAATCCTCTTTAAAGTGAAACCTACAAAAGAAAATCTGGCTTATTTAAAACAAAATCTTAGGCTCACTCCTAAGCTTGATACTTATGCCTTAAAGTAAGGACAAATACTTTATAAACCTGGCAAATATAAACATAATCTGATGTCTAAGATGAAAGGTGATGTTTACAAGGTTTATATCTAGTGCATTATATGATCTGATTGTTCTGCTACTAATATAGTAATAAGCTTAAACCCCCATTTAATGCCCTCGCTTGTACAAATGCTTGTAAATACAAATACTATATTGAATTCTAACTGTAATACTCACCACTGTAATTAGGTTGTGATTTTGCTTTATTCAGTTTCCTGTGAATATTTCACAAAACGTCGTGCTTTCCGCTTTAGATTGTTCAGACCTTCTGTGCCATTCGTTTTATTTATTGTTGCCTTTTTTTTGTTTGTTTGTTTGTTTCTTCTGTTGCAAACATGATTGAAGATGTTACCATTTAATGTATGGGAAACTGCCTTTTGGTGAATTTGAAGTTTGTTGCTGGAAGTTTAAAGGAAAAAAAAAAAAGTTTTCTTTGTTGCCTCTGTTGTACATACGGTGTGTGTGTGTCGGGTCCAGTTCAGGTGTTTAATTTGCAGTTTAACATTTGAAACGTCACTCAGTGCTATAATTTGGAATATTAAAATAGTTAATTTCTTTCTTTTATTATTTTTTTTTTTAGGTGATTTATTTTCAGAATGACTTGTAGAAATTGAGGTTTTTACAGTTTTAGTGACGCACTACAGCAAAACACAGTCTTGGAGATTGTATAGATATTTGTGGAGTCACAATAATGCTTTACTATCAGTCACTTACTGCTGTAGTGAGAGGAACAAAACTTCAGATGAAGATGATATAAAAGCTCTTACAGGCAGACTGTGCCCTCCGCTTTCTTCCTTGTTCTTGTTTTTTATTTTGTCTGTAATGTACGGTGTTGTACAGACGAGTAATAAAACCTTAAACTTCATGTTTTTATTATTTAAATCACAATCTTGAAGAATCTGTATCGCATAAAGTCAACTTTTTTTTATCTTTAAATCACATTGTTATGTTGTTTCTTGACCAAAAACGTACCTGGAGTGTTGCTTTTATTCATTCGTGCATGTGTTGGGACATCCTTTAATCTCCATGGCAACCATTCAGCTGTTCAAAACGTTTGGTGGGACTGTGATTCCCCCACTCAGCTCCTTCAGACTAGCCAGCAGCAATTAGCAAACACCTGCTGAGCTCATTATATGTGCTACTTTTTGCAACGCCGGTAAAAACTTTAAAAGGGTTAATAGAGGAGCCATGTTGTGATGACTTCCTGTTTTGGAAAGAGCAGGAGTTTCTTAAAGAGACAGAGGTCAAATTTCAAAACGTTAAATTACAAAGTCACATTTCATTTGTTTTTTAGTCAAGTTTATTTGTGAGGAACGTTTCAGCAACAAGCCAGTTCAAAGAGCTTTACATAATAAAAACTAAAATATAAGCATATATTAAAATATATTATGTTGGTCATTTTGTAAAGTGCCAAATATATATATTTAATATATCCAACATTTTTAAAACTTGTGGTAAAATAGTTAAGGTGATTGCAGATGTAATTGTTACTCAAAAGTAGCATTACTTAAATATATGTTTACTCAAAAGTAAAAAGTAGCAGTCCAAAAACATTACTCAAGAGAGAAAAGTATTTAGTAAAAAGACTACTCAAGTACCGAGTACTCAAGTATCATTTAATATTTGACAAAATATAACAATATGTGGAAATTTTTGCATTTTAAAAATCAAAATGACAATAATTCATATAACTAACATAAAATCAGACTACATTTTTTTTACAAATCAGTTTCTTTCAATATTAAACTTATAAAAATTGCAGGTGTCTTTTGTGAATTTTTGGTTACAACATGTTTTTTTTTTATTTTGTGGGTAAAAAAAAATCCAGAAATTTTACTCGAATAAGAATAGTGATACTAAATAATAAAATTAAGTAAAAGTAAAAAGGACAGCATAGTAAAATACTCCTGACAGTATTGTTTTAAAAAATGTACTCCCAGCTCTGCTATGTGGCCTGAAAACACGACGCAGTACCGACTTTCACCACAGCGTGTCCTCAGAGAGCTGATAAATCCCGAAGAGGACGCCAGACGAAAACAAAGATTTGAGTCAGTAGACAGTGAGGGCGTTAAGGAGCAGAGGCAGTGGGAAGTTAAGAGCTGCTGGTTTGGATTATAAAGCCGAAGAGGAAAGTTTCCCCGCTGAACCCAGACAGAGAGGCCTGACCTCACTCACCCTCCTCTTCGTCGTCTCTCCCGGACACCCACATGATTCTCTGTCTGTTATCCTCTCCAGCCAGCTTCGTCCTCATTGTGGAGCCTAATCCCTCACTATTGTGATCACTGGAATGGGAAATCATCTGCTCCACCAAACAGCGTGGCTCAGTTATTATTCTCCGCCAACATCGTTTGCTAGCATGGCGTTCAGCTCTCCGGTTCTGCTGAAGAACGTGTTGCAAGAGAAAATGCCTTAAATGCTGCAAAATATGCTAACTATTCCAGCTGTTTGCAATTAAACAAGCAAGGAACAATTTAAATATCTCAGTATATTCCAGTGGTTTTCCAAATCAATTGCAAAATACTGCTTTGACTGTGATTTCAAAATTATTCCCTTTGTGTGTCATCTGAAGCTCGTTGTGAGTAGGGGCGGTCCAAGCATGTTCGGTGCCCTGGGCAAACAGCATTCAGGGGCCCCTGTGCCTACTTTTTTCAACCAATCGTGACATTTAAATTCAACGGCGTATCAGGGCCGTTGTAGATGGGAAAAAAAGCAGAGTGAATTTCAGCCAAAAACAGGTAAATCTCTGTGCTTCAAAATTGAAAAATTTACAAGAAAAAGGGACATTCGTTCAGAAATTTTCTAGAAAAAACTTGGAAATTGTTTAGTTTGAAAAGTTGAACCTTTTATAAAAAAAAAAAATTGATTAATCTCAGAAAATTTTCTAGAAAATCTTTGAAATTTCAAAGTTTGAAACTCAGAAATCTTTAGATTAATCTCAGAAATTAAAAAAAATGTGAAAATTTCAGAAAAATTTTAAACTTCTGAAAATTTCAGAATTTTTCTAAAATATTTGCAACAAACAGGCCTAAATATATTCCCAATCTGTGAAACAGTTAATGGCTGTTTAATCCAGTCCACGTGAAATAATCATAGTTTAACTTTCCCATGTTGCAGTTTAGTTTTAGAAGAATGAAAATCTTAAAAACTGAAGTTTTTTGTTTTTCTATTTGCTGAAAACCAAATATGTCGTTCGAATCATCTAACAACATTGCTCTTTTTTTTTATTTGCTGAAAACCAAATATGTCATTCCAAGCAGCTAACAACATTGCTCATGCCGCCCTGCAGGAGAAGCCGCCCTGGGCCGCTGCCCACATCACCCATATCAGAAGCAGCCACTGCACATGAGAACTCCCTTTGAGGTTCTGCTCTGATTCACAGTCAGAACCAAACGCTGTCTGGTTCTGGCAGCGTTTCTGGAGAATCTCAACCTTGTTCTTATGGAAAAAGGCCTCCGGTTCAGAGTTACGTAGTAACGACTTACATTTAATCAGTGGACAAATATTTACTTTTAGGCTTTGTTTTACTGCGCTGTACTTTTTACTTTTACTTGAGGAATATTTTTATGCTCTCTTAAGTAAAATTTCTGACTACTTTACCGAGCGAACAAAAAACAAGAAATGCATGAGATATAGACACATACCTACAGTTTCAGCAAAAGTAAGAGCCTTCTTGTCTTACTTTTTGTTTTCCTCATGTTATTTCCAACCTGCTGGGCCTTTTGGCACTGGAAGTACTTCACCCTGTTCTAACATGCAGCGTATTTGCATTCATGACTGTAAGAATTTGTTTCATAGTGCTGAATCTGGTATTTTGCAATCATGCTATTTATTTGTATTAGCTTTTTTTTTCATTTTAGTCCTTAAAACACCAGAATTTGAACATAACTGTACATTTTTGTCTGTCTGATGGCATCATTTTAAAATATTAAATCAAACATTCTGATCAAATACTCAAGTTGAGTTTTACTCTTTTTGCTTTTACTTAAGTAAAAGTATGTTGAAGTAGTGCTAGTATTATCTGAGTAAAGATGTTTGGTACTCTACCCACCTCTGGTAGTTCACTGATATCGTTGGGTTTTTGTCCTTCAATGAGATTTTCAACAAGAGTTTTTGTTAGATAACCGTAACGGCCGGTCTGAACTTTTTCTGAACCACGCCTTGGTGGACTTTGAGGTTTGCTTGGAATCATTACCCTGTTTGAAGGTCCACAGCTTCGGGTGCGTCAGGGGCTTTCCCGATCAAATCCGTCTCGCTCGCTGCAGTGTGCCAGTGGGAGCCGAGCTTCCCCAGAGCGCTGAGGATCTGCCATGCCTCACTGCGGTGAATGTCTTGTTTTCCCTCCTCCAGACATATCGTGGCTCAACATGCCTCAGAAGTTCAAGTTTTGATTTTTCACTCCACAGAACAGAATCTCAAAACCTGTTGGGTCGATTTATGCAATTCTGGACAAATTGCAGCTGAGTTTTCTTGTGCTTTTGCTTCAGGGAACAGGGATGGAGCGGCTCGGTGAATCATTACTGTGCAGAAATAAAAAGGTCTTTTTTGCAAGTAGTTTAACGCAGCTGCCATCCTGCAACTTTTACATCAACTCAAGTTTATTTCTATAGCACATTTCAGCAACAAAGGCGGTTCAAAGTGCTTTGCATCATAAAACATAATGCAGAAACCAAATATGAAACAAGCAATAAAAACGGTACATTCTGTCAAATGCCATCATCAAAATCATCAATAAACATCAAATATGTTGATCCATGCTCCAGGTATTGTGAATCAAAGGCAGCTCTCAGCTGGTGGGTTTTATCCCTGATTTAAAGGAACTCAGTGTTTCGGATGTTTTGCAGTTTCTTTGATTTGTGGTGCATAGAAGCTGAATGCTGCCTCTCCTCATTTGGTTCTGCTTCTGGAGATGCAGAGCAGAACCAGAAGACCAGAGATACAACAACAAGAACACCGGATCTTTAATGTGTTGTAGTGCTGAGCCGTTCAGTTCAGGTGACAGAAGACTGACTTTGTAACTGACTTCATGTGGTTCTGAATGTTCAGGTCAGAGTCCATCACTACACTCAGATCTCCAGTTTCCAGCTGTAATAACTGAAGCTGCGTCTTGACTCTTGATCGTTCCTCTTTGGGTCCAAAGATAACAAATGTGGTGTACCCCAAGGTTCAATCCTAGGACTCCTCTTATTCAGTATCTATTTTCACTATCAGATTATAACAAGAGAAAATATGATTAGCCACCACAGATGATACACAGCTCTACTTTACGATGTCACCGGATGACTCAGATCCTGTCCAAGCATTAAACAGGAACAAAACCGAAGTTATAACTTTTACATCTAAAGTGGAACGAACTAGTCAGCACACAGCTTCATTTATTACAACTAAAGACCAGCGACCAGGCCCAAAATGTGGGTGTGGTGATGGACTCTGACCTGAACCTTCAGAGACACGTGAAGACAGTTACAAAGTAACGGCCGTCTATCACCTGAAGAACATTCACAGGATTAAAGGTCTGATGTCTCAGCAAGATCCAGAGAAACTCATCCATGCGTTTGTCTTTAGTTGCATTGATTACTGCAGCAGCGTCTTCACAGGTCTGCCTAAAAAATCAGTTAGATCCAGAACGCTGCTGCTGACGTTCTGACTAAAACCAGGAAGTTACTGTCCTTCCTCTGGTTTCCTGTGGCTCGGAGAATAGACCATAAAATACTGTTTATTAATCGCTGAACGGCTCAAAGATCTTCTGTTGTCATAGCAACCTTCCAGACCCCTCTGGTCGTCTGGTTCTGGTCTTGGTCTGCATCCCCAGAACCAGAATCAAACATGGAGAAGCAGCATTCAGCAACTATGATCTACAAAAAACCTCCATTAAGCTGCAAAACAGCTGAAATCCAGACTAAAACCCCACCTGTTTACAGTTGCTTTTGATTAGTAGTAAGTGGAACATTGATCAATATGTTCTATGTATATTTGCTTGATGATTTTAATGACGGCATTTGACCAAATGTAATGTTTACTGCTTGCTTCATAATTCATGACTGCGTGACGTTTTACGAGCTAAAGCACTTTGAGCTGCCTTGTTGCTCAAATGTGCTACACTAATAAACTTGACCTGACTTTAGATAACTTTAGATGGGTGGCTGCACGAAGAACGGATGCATCTAAAAGTTGCGGGTTGGAAACTTTTAAGGACTTATTGTCTAATTTGTTACTGGAAACACTGGAACTAGTTTTAATTCCACTAATATGAGCTAATGTAATTTGAAGTTGAGGATGAAAACATTTAGGTGAAATTTGCAGAAATACAGTTAGCAGTTGAGCGATATTAAAATATAAATCCTGCAACTTTTTATGGTTTGTTTTGTTTTAGGGGTTATTAAACAGATTTATTAACTACTAATACCAGTAAGCTATGATAAATGCAGAAATAGGACCAATAAATCCCAGCCGCAGGTAATTTATTAAAGTAACTTAGCTCAGGTGAGTTACAGTACGGTTAGTATTTGTTGTCTTGTCTGAGTTTTGCATAGTGGCACCATGCAGTAACCACAAAAATGCTTTTATTTAGATTTCTTTAGATATTTGCAATTAACAGGACATTTCGCCAGTCAGATGCACCAGAATATCAACTTTATTTGGAAACTTTGTGCACACAAGCAAGGAATTTCACTTTGCTTCCGCTTTGCTCTCAATAAAACCTTGTAAGAAATCAATATACATTAAAATTCAAAGTAAACTTTATGATTTTTTTGGTATCTTGTACATATTCATATATACAGTGTTTTTACATAAGAGGAGAACAAGAATTTGAACCAAGCGAAGCTAAAACTATAAAATATATTTACAGACAAAATACATTTTGTGTTAAATGTGAAATTTATTTATATTTTGTACAGTTTTGTTGGCTTATTTACTCCTCTGAATATCGTTGCCTTCCTAAAATAATGACCTAAGTAAATAAATAAATAAATAAATCACTTTTGGCAAAATAAATAAATAAAAACTTATTCCATTATTTTAGGAAGGTGATTTTTTAAAATTGTTTAGGAAATTGAGTTTTCTCCAGAGTCTATGTACTCCAGTTAACAATTAATCTATTACTAAATTAGGCGACGAATACTTATAATAGTCGATTTATGCGATATATTCGATTAATTGTGTCAACCCTAATTGTGACCTCAAAAATTTGTGTAGGCAAAAAACAAACAAAAACATATATACCTATATATATATATATATATATATATATATATATATATATATATATATATATATATATATATATATATATATAGAAATAT